>JAHWXV010157309.1:0-11835 GCA_024586415.1 Phrixothrix hirtus
AAAATTAAATAAGGGTTTCTAATCCCCAGGCCTGTGTTACATAACATAGCCCTGGAATTAGTTTGTCTTGCAGAATCAAATAAACCAGTTACGCAATAAGTGAACTTAATTAGAGCAATTATCTCTTGCTGCCTTGACTGCAAGCAACAACAGTAATGGTATTTTCAAGTACTACGAAATTTAAGAAATGTTATTGTATGAAATCTATGAGATATTTTTATAAATACAAATTAACATGGTGTTATGAGGGGTGTTGCAATTGTTTCGGGAATAGGCATGAAATACAGTACTAATGCTTCTATTGTTTTTCAAAATATTCTCCCTTAAAATCAATACACTTTTGCATGCGTTCAAACTAGTTGTTGAAGCGCTTTTTCCATTCAGAAGATGGTATAGCAGAAATGTGAGTTTAGAATGATTCCACAGCACCTTTAGGTGTTGAAAAACGGGTTCCACGCATTTTATTTTTGACAACCGGGAATAAAAAGAAATCATTTGGGTTAAAATCTGGACTGTATGGACAATGAGTCATGAATTCTACCTTTTGTCGTTTCATTAGTTTTTCTGATTTCATTTATGACTTTCAGTAAGCAAATGCTTGTATACCAATCAGGATTGACCGTGCGACGATCCTCTAAAGCGACGGTAGCAACGTAACCAGTAACACTGAAAAATTTTGCGACCATTTTCTTTGAAATACTTCGTGAACGGACAACTTTTGTTGGATTCAATTCATCTTGAAATATCTAAACGCGTGACTGTTGCTTTGTTTCTGGCTTATATGAATAAATCCAAGTTTCGTCACTTTTAATGATGTTATAAACCAAATTTTAAGCATCGCGGTTAAATTTTTTCAGCATTTCCTTGCTCCATTGAACACGAGCCACTTTTTGAGCTTTCGTCAAATTGTGTGGAATCCATCGAGCACATAATGTTTCATACCTAAATGGTCATGCAAAATCGTTGTCAATGCCAAGGGTCGATTGTATTTCACGGTAAGTTACATGCCGCTCCATCTCAATCATCTCACGCACAGCATCAACGTTTTTTGAAACAACACTAGTTCGCGGACGACCTTCGCGAAATTCGTCACTGAGACTATTGCGACCAAACTTGAACTCTGGAAACCAGCGATAAATTGTTGTTTTGTGTGGTGCATCGTTACCAAAAGCCGGAACAAAACGATCCATACATTGTTGTCGAGTTAAATTACTTTTAAAATCATAAAACAATTATTGCACAAATATGTTCGCGATTTAATTCCATTTTTGTCGATAGTTGTTTATTTTACTGTTAAATACAAACGTTACTAAACAATGTTTTATTCAACTGTTAATGCTACATCACCTAGAAAATGTCAAATTTTACGACAGTGCCATCTATGATTCTCTAACAACGACGGAAGTACTCGATTCCCGAAATATATGCAGCACCCCTCATATATAGGGATTTATAAGCAATGGATTATTTTTATTTCTAAATAAATTTGAAAACAAAAATTTGTCAATATATTTTTAAAAAGGATTTCTATAATTTGAAGAATTTTCGGCTCTATTCACCCGCAATTTACAAAATTATAGAACAAAATAACTTCATTACACATTCGCGTCTACTAAATTGTAGTTTTTTCAGTTATTAATTGGTTTTTTTTAATGAACACAAATCCCGTTAAGAATTTATGTTTTATTAACACGTGACAAAAATTTGGTAACTGTATATTGTGTATCAAGAGAAAAAATCTGTTACTATGCCATATAGTAAATTAACATGCTAATCTCCCACCTTAAATTGGAAGCGAGGTCAGACAGATGCCAGGTGCGGTATATTACACTGTAGTCCATACATTGGGTTTAGTTGGGGCGGTGGCATCACCGGACTGATTTTCGTAGTGCATCTTAGTGCAATGCTAATCTAAAAGGACACGGTGTATATCAATATCAGGAATGTCATTACTTGATGTTTCTAAAAAATTTCACTTAAATAATAATGTCACATGTTTTAAAAATAATTTTAACAACTGTGTGATAATCAAAACTGCCCCAAAGCTTTGAGATCGTTATCTCAAAAATTGACGGCGTCAGTGATTCACAACGCATAATTAAAATGTAACGTAAAAGCAATCTTAACAAATTGAATCATTTATGCTGCTCTTTGTATTATTCAATGTAATAGTTAAGATATTGACCAAGCAGTTTATCTAATCAAGTATAGATAACATATTTTGTTATAAAAAGGTTAAATACTTCATTTGGGAAGTTTTAAAAAAACCGGTCACGTCGTTTCAATATTTAAACATTAGACATTAATTTTCACTATCAGTACCGACGATGAAATTTGCAAAATACAAAAAATTAGATAAAGATAATAGGTGTTAATTACATAACTTAAAATGTACAAATATATTGTAACATTTGCACTACTTTTAGCCGCGTGTGAAGTGAAAAGTGCCAAAATTCTTGGGTTTTTCGTTGCTCCGTGTTTAAGTCATCAATCTGTTTTTCAACCAATATGGAGAGAACTCTCCTTAAGAGGCCACGATGTTACTATAATTACTACGAAACCTCTGGGAGATCCAAGTCTAACAAATTTAACAGAAATAGATATAGGGTTTGTCTTCGATATTATAAGACAGTTGAATGTCCAAATAACGATCGAACAGGGACTTCCGACGACTACATTTCTTAAGAACTTTTTCGAAATGATTGCAAAGTTTGTTTCAGCGGAACTAGCTCATCCTCCCGTACAAGAATTAATCAAAGATCAAAGTAAACATTTCGATATTTTACTTGTTGAATTTTTACACCCAGCAGTAAGTGCTTTGAGTGCAAGATTCAATTGTCCCATGATAGGAATAACTTCATTTGGAAGTTTATTATCAGGTTACGATGCTTTAGGAAATCCATCTCATCCTGTTTTAAATCCTGATATATTTTTACCATACAATGGAGATTTAAGTTTTTACGAACGTCTTCATAGCTGTTTCTACTCAATTTACTATAGATACTATTATTATTATTATGTTTTACCGGAGCATGATGCAATTGCTCGAAAATATGTGAAGCAAGATATGCCGTACTTGGGAGATATTGAGAATAACGTCAGTATGTTATTTCTGAATGATAATCCTATATTTCATCCTATACGACCCACTGTACCTGCTATCATCCACATGAGGAATATGCATATAAAGCCTAGGATGCCATTGGAAAAGGTAAGTAACAAATATTTATATTGTTATTCATTGTAATATTTCTTACCAAGTTTATTCGATTTTCGTAACCATACTTAACTATAGGTAAAATATCAAGTTAAATATGAATAACGATTAACGATGCTTTGGTGTATTTGTAATGTTTATCGGAATGGCTTGGGGTTGCTCGTAGAATTTTTGCGATCACTAGGCGCGACATCTCTTATAGGATTGTTACAGTAAACAAAAAAGTTTTGGTTTCACTGCAAGTAGGCAGCAGTGACTTGGCATATTCGGATGATGTTTCGGATGTCAATCTGTAGCCTAAACTTTACTTTGCGGTTCTAGATTCAAAGGATTACAGAATTAGTGAGAGAAGATTAATGATGTCTGGCGGAAATTCGTTTGCAAAGTCTAGCAACGAATGCAATGAATATTCGTTTTTTTAAATGCAGGATTAATAGGACCTGTTTTCTTTATTTAACAAAAATTTAATATTTATTTACCGAATAGCATTTAGAGATGTTTAAGGACGGGAAATAGAACGGCTTTTATAAATCTTTCCGTCCAGATGCCACCACAAATGAATTGTTATTTTATGTAATTTTACAACCGTCTTTATACTTCGTATTTATTTATGATTCATAATTTAAAACCCAAGGTCGTTGCAAGCAGACCAAAACTATTCATTGTAAAAAAAAATATTGTAACTAGATATCTGCTTATTTTATATTATAAATCGATTTTATTATAATTGGAACTGTTATTTGAATTTAGCTACATTTCAATACAAACTAAACAATTATTTAATTTGTGATTTTATTAACGTAACCACAGCGAAGAAGTTAGATAAAGTGATTACCGAATTTGAAAATTGTTGCTCCTATCTTTAAATAGAAATATACAAAAAAAGGCATATACAGATAGTTGCAAAATTGAGAGCACGACAATGGCAATTTAAAAAGAATCGCGCTTACTAAAAAGCATATGTAATGAAAGTCATAAAAATAAAATATTTGTAAAACTTTGATATCAATTTCTGCCAATGTATAAAAATAACTACAAAAAATTGCACAAATATTTTAGTAACAAACGCATGTAAAAATATTGCAGTTCACCAAAATTGAATGTACTTATGCTATAGTACATACGTATGGCATAGGTTCATACATACTACATACAGATGTATTTCGGGAAATGCTAGGAAGGTAGAAAAATATGAGGGGGTAGTTTTACATAATCTACCTACCTCCGAACGAAAATGCTCAGACCTTTGAAAAAATTAATTTTTTTTATGTGTACATACGTATGGATAACTATCTTCAATATTTACAAATTTAGTCCAA
This sequence comes from Phrixothrix hirtus, assembly GCA_024586415.1. Classification (NCBI taxonomy): domain Eukaryota; kingdom Metazoa; phylum Arthropoda; class Insecta; order Coleoptera; family Phengodidae; genus Phrixothrix; species Phrixothrix hirtus. Next base: position 4,537 of record JAHWXV010157309.1, read on the forward strand.
CATTTTTCCAACTGCTGCAATCTTTTAGAAACTGTTTTTCTGAAAGGTCATCAAAATATTCATGTACAGCACATTTGACCCCGTGCCCGAAGGAAACTTTTTAGTGCTAAGATGTTTTATAAATTTTTAAACAAAAATAAATCACAGGGTGCTAAATCTGGATTATACTCTGAATGTTGAAGCTTAGTAAATTCAGATTCTTCGATAATGTATTGAACTGCTCGTGACCTATGCACTCCGCAGTTCTTATGAAAAATCAAAATTTTCTCTCTTCAAGAATGCGGTCTCCTTCCTTGTATTGCTGCCTTTAAATTTCGAATCGTCTATCCATAAACCTTTACATTGATTATAGTGCCTTTATCCATGTATTCAACCCACAAAACATCTTCTATATCGCAAAACACAGCTGCCATCAATTTTTCACCAGAAGATTGTATTTTGTTTTTTTTTGGCGGTGAAGAACGCCCGTGAACACACTGCATTAATTTTTAATTTTTGATAGGATCCCAGTGATAGATTGAAGTCTCATTATCAGTAAAAATTAGAGAAAAAACTTTCTATCGCCTTGCAAAGAAATTAAATTTCCTTTTTCTCGTAAGCTTATGCTCTAGGCTAAGTAGTTTGAGAAACCAATAACCAAACACCTTTTTCATATTCAAATCATCATGCAAACTTTTAAAACAGTAGTTTCGGATATGTTAACAGCCGTACAAACGACGGACACTTTCATTCAGCGATCCGACCACAGTAAATCTTCAACTCTTTCTGTTAGTTTCAGCAGATCAGTCCTGATTTTGAATCATCCCATATCAACTCTCTATCCCATTTAAACTGTTTAGCCCAAAATTTCACTTGGAGATATGATGGCCCTTCATCTTCATAAACATTAATCATGCATTCATGGATAATTTTTGGTCTATGGTCTTCCTTTGTGAGAACACTGAAATACTCAAGAGTTATATCATTCATTTTCAACTCAAAAACAGGAAAACTTTAATATTCATATAATTTACTTCAAATTTTGCACAAACTCGTACAAATGTCACAAAAACTTTACAGTAAAAAATTATGTATGCAACTTGTTATTTTCATAAAAATACTCTCTCATTCTTTCATGACAAAATGGCAAAAGGAATTAAACGGAGGTAAACTAACATTTCTGTGAGAAAACTTGTGCTTAAATTCTACTGTGAAGGAAAATCTCTTAGAAATTTAGGTCAAATAATAGGCCGCACTCATTCTACAATACAAAACAAATTGTTAATAAATTTAAATACGAATGGTCTTTACAGAACAACCAGTATTCCCAGTTAATCCAAAAGTGTGCCGAAATTATGTCATTAGGTTCAGTCGAGAATAGGGCATAACGTATCTTATAGCATTCGCCGTGTATTATATTAGGCTAGTTACAGTGGTCGAATTTTCCACCGAAAGCCATTTATACTGAAGCAAATTGTATCAAACACTTACAGTTTGCAAAACTGTATATTAATCAATCATAAAAGTTTTGGGAAAGTGTAACTTTTCGCATGAATCAAAATTAAATTTGTTTGTTTCGGATGTGTAAGGAGACAGTCAGGGGCAAAACTCAAACAAAAAATAGTTCAAAACAAAAAATATGTCATATCAAACACGGCGGTGGTTTAGTCCTCCTTTGGGGTTGATGGGTGCTAGTGCGACAGGAAACCTAGAGCTCACTGGTGGGATTGTGATTAAAATGAAATATCTGAATATTTTAAAGCTGAAGACTACGAGCATCTAGTATATTATTTTGAGCAAAACAATGGCTGATTGACAACATTCCTAAATACTTCTACTTCGAGTGTCGGGTTGGAGGATCCATGTCGAAAGCTACACTGCGAGTTATTCTTGCAACCCATATTGTTGTAAATGTGGCAGTCAATTGTAATGTTACATATCTTTATAATGAGGTAGCAGATGCTTCGCATATCCTGACGATGGATGGTACTGTAAACGGTATGCCTTTCAAATTTCCAGCGCCTACGGCAGTATTTCCCCTTCGCTTATTAAATTCAGGAGCAATACAGCGAGATCTTGATAGATCTTCTTCAATATAATGTGCCGAAGGATGTACTTCTGATACACCAAAAAGGTTTATGTATTGTTCAGTGTAACATTGAATCACACTTAGCACTTTACGGAGACCTGAAAAGGATCTCATGAGATTTTCAAATGATAGTTCTTTACTCTTGACGTCCATATTCTTCGCAACGACACAGATTGTTCTTGGTCCGAATTCCTACCAGCGTACGGAGTTAAACGATTCATGTGTGTCACTCTAGGTTTTCCTTTGATATGTTCCCGATCAGGCATATTACATGATTTGTCTTTGTTTTAATTTTACATGGGCCTTGCCAAGATCGATATAGTTTGGATAATAGACCGCTGCGGCTATTACAATCATACCAGCTTATTGCGTTGAAATCCTCCATTTTTAGAGTAGATCATAGAGGACCTTGATGAGATCATTAGCAATTTGAATCTTATCGAGTACTCTCACATGTATAGTGTTCATTATCCATCAAAGACTCTCAACATATTCATTTCCGGCATTCTTCTCTTCTACAGATCTACTACTGAACTCCAGATTGTAAGGTAATTCTATTTCAAGCCCAAACAACACTTTAGCCGGGGTCTCGCCTGGTGTCTCATGTACTGTCAATCGATACGCCAATAGAAATAAATGTAATATTGATCCCATTCTTGTTAATGATCTGAGACTGTCTTTGTCAAATATTCTGCAATGGTACGTTTCATGCACTATACCATTCTATTTGACTGGGGATGAAGGGCAGTAGTCCTGATATTTCATATTTTTAACATTTCACAAAAGGTTTGGAATAAGATCAACTCAAAATTTCGTTCTTGGCTGTAATGCAATTCGAGTGGAATTTTAAAATGGCTGAAGAGCTCTTTCACCAATGTTTCAGCTATTGTAACTACCCTCTGATTTGGCAAAGTATATGCCTCCTGATAATTAATCATGCAGTTATCGCAAATTGGTCTCCACTATTTTGTTGGAATTGTCAACTGATTCGGTTTCTTAGTTATCTTCATTATCTAACGCAAATAGCACAGTAAGTGTATTTTAAACTTAATGCAAGCTTGCAGCAACAATCTTTAGAACTTACCGTAAGTTTGCTAGTTACTTACACTTGGCACTATGCAAGCTTACTTTTTCGTATTTTATATAATTGTGACAGTAATTGAAGTAAGAAGCTAACAGAAAAGAGTAAGATATATGTAATAATTCTTTTTAAAGTAGCTCCATAATTTCCATACATTACATTAACCATCACAGAGAGTTTGGAAATAATAATAATGAATCTGACTTTGGAATAAATACGAATGAATAAAAGTTAAATGTAAAGTTAAAATGTCCCTTATTTATTATTTAACATGGCAAGCGTTCTATAAACTAAAAAAGCAACCTTATATGTGCAAGAATAATGTAAGTAAAAAGCGAGCTTACGATAAATTTATACGCTATTTGGGAGAGCTCTCTTCAGAAGACCTTATTGGATTTGCAAGCGTCCTATTGACACCAGTATGCTTTAACGACGCTGCAGGTCTTCGATCATCATTCTTCGTAGTTATTAATTGTTGTACGTTTGAGATGTTCTTTAATTTTTAATTCTAGCTAAGAGCAGTTCTAGACAAGGTCTTCTCAACAAAGCAATGTCCTTGATGGTCTATATTATTGATGGAACTACATCTCGAGCCTATGCAATTTCTCTCAAGATATCCACATTTTCAACGTCATAGTTTTTATCTAGTTGGTTTTTGTGTCTTAGGTATTCGTAAAGTTATCTCTTCCAGGTTCACAACGCGATTCTAAATTTCTCCCACAGACCGTACGTGAACATATCCCTTAGATACTTGTTTGGCCGCTTTAAATTCTAATCTATGTGCCAATGCACCAGTAAAATCTTTCGCACGAACTAGTCATAGGGCCTTCTATGATTCTGAACCCCGAAGACCACCAATAATTGTTTGTATCTCAAGTTTCTCCATGAAACTCTGAGGCCGTCAAATATGCTAACGTAACTAATCGTGTAATCCGGCTTCCATTTCATGAAGGTTTACACCAATATTTTGACTTTTGTTGCTTAACTGGACACAGTAACTTGCTACAGGTGCTTGACTCCATAGCTCATTTCTAATCTCGAAACCAAGTAGTCAAAATTGTTTTGTAAGTTGTCTGATAAGGTATGCAAAATATCTAAAGTGCGTTGATGATGGTTTCCTTGGTTGGAGCAAGTTTACCTGTATTGGTGTTGACGCGAGTGTCAATAAATGGCATGAATTTAAGAGTGCGCTTTGGCAAACTCCCCCACAATTAATCTGAGGCAGCCTTAACAACCTTTTATTCAATACCTTGATTATTAAAAACATTGTAAGCATAAAAGTAAAAAAACCTCGTATTAATCTCCTTCTTTGTGTGCCGTCCTCATCTAGTGAAAGTTGCCGACCACTGCGGCAAAAGCGCTTCTATTCTGTGCTGTACGAATAAGCTCCGGAAATTCAAGGCCCCTCCATGAGAATTTTTTTCTTAACGACTCCACGTTTTCCCTCTATCTTGCTTTTTATCAACAGTTGAGATAGATAATATTTTTCATTCCTTAATATGTGACGACCAAATAGGATGTTTTACTTATTTTGATTATATGGAGCAGTACTAGATTTGTACTCATTTCTGTCAGTGTTTTCTCGTTTGTGACATGCGTTGTCGAGGAAACCTTAAGAATTTTGCGGTAAATCACATCTCAAATGCTTCGAGCTTGTTCGTTGTATTAATTTGATGAACGAGATATAGCATTTAAGTTATCTGAGATGTATCTTCAGATTAAGATGGATATCAAAGGAGTTTTTGCATTCGTATAAAACCAGTTCTTGCTTTTCCTATGCGAGCTTTAATTTCCTGGCCTGAATCTAAGTATTTAAACTGGTTAACGTATTCTATCACATCGTCATTTATAGCGATGGTAACAGAACATTTTGATTTCAGCGAATGCTCATCACGATGGTTTTTGTAGGATCCATTGTCATTTCAAATTTTTGGTAGGTATCGTTCAAACGACTAATTAAATGTTGCAACCTCTGGTTCGAATCAGTTATCAAAATTGTGTTACCTGCGTATTTTATTGTCCTTACATCAACAGAGTTGACTTTGATCCCTTCTGTTTAATATTAGTTCGAAGTTCAAATTAAATAATATTGGCGATAGCACGCACGTGTGTTATCGATTGTAATTTTCACAGCCTGTTATCAATATAGATTTTATTTATAAGGTTGATATCTTTATCATTAAAACCAATTTGCTGGAATACCTGGATTAGTTTGGAGTAGGGTACTTTATCAAATGATTTACCGAATTCTTCGATTGTCATAACATTTATAAGTTATAATGTGTAGGGTAAATAAAGCTTTCATATCCCTAACTGACTTCTGAATATTCTGCTTTGCAGAATTTTCAACAATAATTTGAATGCAATGTAAACTCATTGCGTTTTAAATGCCCCATGTATATCACTTTAAAGTATTTTCGGTCTGCTTCTACAAGAGCGTTCTATAGGTGTAACTTTTCCATTCTTTGACTTTTTCTTCAGATATTGTTTTCAGACATCCTTGGAAATCGGCGAGTGTATACTGTGGAGCCAGAGTTTTTGAAAATGTGAATTATTTGATTTTTTTAAACAAATCGAAGCGATCATGTCTGCTTTGGAGAGACTTAATTTCTTCGCATTTTTTGTTCAAGAAGTTTTCCTTCGCCCTTGTTATGCTTAGCTTATTATGCTATTCAAGCTTTGCGTTCTGTAGTTTTTGTTTTTGTGTAATCGTCGTCTCTTCGTCATTTTTGGCTTGAATAATTTCCCAATGTCTCGGTTGTTTTGTAGATTTTTGTTGAAAGGTCTTCATTGTTTTGTTTTTATTTTTAAACTCTTTTCCATTTATTGTAGATATATCAGTATTTAATTGCTTAAATGGTTTTTCACTGACTGCCTCTTCTTTTAAGTTTACTATGTCATGTTCAGTTTTACTAGCTCGTTTTTCTGTGCTCTAAGCTTTATGAGCAAGTTGGATATAACCGGGTTGTGATCTGAATTAATGTCTGTTCCTGAATATGCTTTTAGGTTTGTTACAGATATTTAGAATTTTTTATTAATAAGTATAAAATCTGATTACGAATAACGTATTTTTCTATATGATAGGGTGACGCCTAGGTGCAAAGATTCTTTGGGTGATGATCCAACCAGGCGTTTGTGATCACCATGTGGTGGAGCTCGCTAAACTCTATAAGTGTGTCTCCTTCTTTTATTGCGAGAATTCAAACTATAGTTGTCTATTAAATGTGTGGCATGACCATTGTGTATCTTGAAATTGTCTATTATTTTATTGATGTGCTTTACTGTGAGCTTCATCAGTTATTTTATCTTGTCACATAATTTTTCTGAACCTTCGGTTGGCTTGTCAGTCGTACGGGTGTACGGGGTACTCTTGGTGTATTAGTAGACAACGATCGTAGAATGATACAAAGTTTGTTACGCCTTACTTAAATGTTCATTTAACAAGATACCTACTCCGTTCCCGTAGTCTGCAGTGTTGTTTTTCAGAAACGTAAAAGCTGCAATTGTCTGTTCCTGTTTTCTATACTGAGCTATTTCGTTTTATTTATATCTAAGATATATTGATTCAATTTTTTCATTTCTTGTCATAAGTTTTCATGGTTCCTGCTTCAAAAAGACTATGAACGTTCCAAGTGACATTCCCATCTTATTTGGACCTGTCTTACATATATGTAAGAACGTTTCTTATCATCGGGACATACCGCGTCGGGACTGAAGACTTCCCCAGCCAGTCTCTCTTTGCCGGAGTATCGAAAAGTTCCTACTCAGTGCAGAGCTCTACCTCTGCACAAGCCGAGACCAAATTAATAATTACTTTAAATTTATTTATTATGTAGTAGTAATAAACTCCAGTTTTCACGAATAAGTGGCAAAATATACCGGCAATCAACACCGCCGCCAAAATCCCCTCAAATCGCCGACGTAGAAATGAACATTAACGCCGTCAGCGCCGCCACCGAAGACCAGCCAACAGCCTCTCCAAAACTGCTAGGACTTTCTAGAAAACTTTTTGGCAATTCACCAACCACACAGACCCCCCCCCCGAATACCGCGAAAAAAGTGGGCAAAACGCTATACCAGATGCCACGGACTCTAGCTCAGTAGCCAAGCGGTAGAGTAGGGGGGGGGGGGATGGGGTAATCGGGGTAGG
>JAHWXV010157315.1:0-41753 GCA_024586415.1 Phrixothrix hirtus
TTTTTCAAAATATTCGCCCTTAAACTCAATGCATTTAGACATTCGATAAAACCAGTTATCATAGCATAAATTTCACTCTTCTTGAGTCACTTCAGATATAGATATTTTGAAGTTTTCCACTGGACTTTTTGGGATTGCAAATCATACACCACACATTTTATCCTTTAGTCTGGGAAATAAAAAGAAATCTGAAGGTGCCAAGTCCGGACTATATGGTTGATGATCTAGTAATTTTAATCCGGAAGCTTTCAAAAATTCACTTGTTTGACGTGCAGTGTGACTTGAAGCATTGTCGTGATGAAGGATAATCTCCGATCTAGGGCATCATAAACGAGCCTTTTAAATAACATCTGGCAGACATATTGTCATGAATCATTCTGTAGTAACCATACGTTTATTTTCAAGCACGACTGTTATGATAGGTCCTGGTTTTGAGCAGAAACTGGCTACCATTTTCTTTCCAACATTTCTTCACTTTGACTGGATTAGGTTCTGTTGGAAACACCCATTGAGCCGACTGCCGTTTTGATTCTGGTTCAAATGCATATATCCAGCTTTCATCACCAGTAATGATGTTGTAAACGGCTTTCGACCTACCTCCATCATATTTCTTAAGAGTTTTTTTACAACATTCCACTTGGTTTTGTTTTTGTTCCTGTGTTGAATTATGGGGTATCCACTGACAACAGACTTTCCTCATACCCAAATCTTGTTTATTACAGTCATGCCAATACCCAAAGTGCTCCTAATAATACTATATGTGACTCGATTGTCATCTTGAATCATTCTTTGTACACCGTCTATATTTGTTTCAGTAACGGCTAAGATTGGCCTTACTTCGCAAAAATCGTCACTAAGTGAAACGCTTTGAAATTTAAATTCGTTACACCAGTTGTAAACACTCCTCTGAGAAGGAGCTTCATCACCAAATGCAGCATGAAGTCTTGAAACGCTTTGTTTTGGAATTAAAGAACTTTTAAAATCATAGTAAATCATGGCTCTTAAAATTTTTTCTCGTTAAATTTATTTTTGCTGCAGACTACTCGATTTGAAATTAGCTTGCAACATAACTGTTGCAGTTATCAAAACTAAATTGTAACTGTCAAAATAGAAAACAAACATTTGTTTCAAGGCATATTTGATTCCTTTGATTCACTAGAAATATTAGTTTGCAAAAATTATCGGTGCTACCCTCATAACACCCTTTGCAGACACCTTTCTTACATGCAAGGCTACTTCCTTCCACTATTTATTCAAAGGTTTAAACCAAGTAAAATCATGATTATTTCATAAGTACATTAACACGTCAGGCATGGCGTGACATCTAAGTGATGTCTCATTCTCGCATTCCCTTGAGACGGTAAAACATCACTTTTACGTTTCATGCTAAATGTACTAAACATGAGCATGGCTTTCTTTGATGTCCCACTATAACGCTAAATGCATAAAATAGAAAAGTTAACCGTCTATGTGACCAATTTTCATTAGCTGGTCGTGGATATTACTGTACATTTAGAAAATATTTGACGAAATACATTACAAAATATTTAAAATATTATAAATCACAACAAAACATTTATTTGAAAAAATTAATGTTGCACTACAAGTCAAATATTACTATAAATAAGCATATAATATGTTAACTAACAAATTACAGTATTATATTACCAAACAGGCAAAATGTAAATAAAAATCATATAAGCTACAGACAAATGTCACAATAAAGCCCCATCCAAGTGGCCAAAATTTATATACTCTACAACCGTGCCTAACGTGTTAATAAAAATCATTTAAGTTTGTATTATAGTAAATTAGTGAGAAACTATTTTTGGTTTTTTAAAGCCAAATAAAAGTTCCATATTTAAAAATTGTTTATTATGTGATCGATACAATAATTACTGTTCTTAGATATATCTGGAAGCTTGTATATTTCTTTTTTGAAAAGTGAAGCTGTTTTGAATTAAGTCACTCATCCCATTTTAGCTCTTCATAATATTTAAAACTTTTGCCATTAAAATAATTTTACAAATTCAAAAATAAATAAAAATTTGGCACGATAATATCTGGAGAATAAGTTGGATAATTTATTATCTATCAACCAAACTTTTTGAGCTTTTGGCATAATGTGTGGTCTGGTATTATCTTGATGAAACAGGATTGCCTTTTTATCGACTAAATCTGATTTTTTACCTGCAGTGCCTTGTTCAGTTTGTCAAGTTATACATGATATCTATCTGTAGTAACGGTTTTTCTACTTTAAGGAAGTTATAATACACCACTCATCTGCAGTCCCATCAAAATTACAATGATAGTTTGTTTTGATGCAAATTTGATTCACTCTTTGTTGCCTAAACTGTAAAACACATTTTTCATCACCAGTTATCGTTCTGTTTAAAAATGATTTAACTTTATGTGTTCAACAAAATCATACACATATTAGTTCATTCATAAGCAACTCAAAGATTAATTTGTAAGACCATTTGAAGTTTTTGAAGTATGTAACATTAATATTTACATTTAGACCAAATAGGAATTAGACGTTTATTGCAGTAGTCACTTCTCTGTAAAGACACTGTATTTGATGATAATCCTGAATTCTAATTTAATATAATGATTGTCAAGAGCATCTAAAATTAATATTTATGAACATTGCTAGGGTAAATAAAAATTTACCGGTGAAAATGTTTTAGTCAGTAGAATTGTTTTGTAAGTTTGTTTTTCGGGAGCTTGATGTTTGAAGAAAAAATAAAATCCCTCATCAAGTTCTGGGTAATAAGCCAGGAGAGTTTGGGTAAAACTTTTACTATGACGTAATAATGAAGAGCATTGTACAGAGTACAAAAAATGTTACGTAGTTCTAATGAAAACACCTATTTGATAGGGTAAAGCAAACGTAGGTGGTCGAGTTCACCAATATTAACTAAACTCCTCTTTCTTTTGGTTCTTACGACAAAGTTTTCACTATAGTAGCTACGACAGAAGTCGTTGCTACACGTTCGAGTTACCGACTATTTCCAGTTGGGGTTTTGCAAGAAAGAGCTCCACGCCAAACAGGGGAGATAGGAAAGGCAAGATAAAGTTTAAATAAAATTGCACAAAACCGAAAGAAGGTTAGTTGAACTTTATTGTTTATTAGTTGTACTACATAGTATATCGCCAAAAGATTACCCAATTATCATCACCAATGCGTAATTAGCTAAACACAAGATAAACATTTGAGTGTGCTTAAGTTTAGAAGAATTGGTTGATTTATAAAGTATAGTAGAACTGATATAAACGTCATTATTACTTATATAATTTCTAATTGAATAATTCAGATAATGACTAGATTGTAAATTCTGAATAGACTAACTAAATAGCTTTACACATTGTAAAGGGTAGTTCTTAAAAGCCGAATGTTAATAATAAAAAGATGAGTTCATCAACATAGGTTATTAAAAACCTGAAACAATCGTCTGACTATTGAAATAGTGGGATGAAGACTATGGAACACTAAAACCTTTTGCTTCAATGCATAATCGTGAACATGGTATGTAATTATCATATCTAAAATTAATATAAATTGAGAACAACCCTAATTTTTCTTATTCCAAAGTACATCTTTTGTTTGAAGATTCGGATATATTCAGTACGGAGTCCCATATTAGAGGTATAAGATACCCATGATACTTAGACAGAAACCCGTTTAGTATACTGTCATAGAAATTAATTATCTTATTGTATTTGGCAACTAAATAGCAAAAAGATCAATAAAACCTATTGGACCTTCTTTTTTTATTCTTTTTGTCTTTCCTTAAGTAAGTTAATTTAACACTATCATGAATATTCAATCTGGCTAATAAACAAAATCGTATAGATGGTGCGATAGCGCTAAGCCACAGTAATCTGTAATGTTTTCACTTTTGGGCATACAGGTACAATCATCCTAAGTGTTAAATCTTCCCAAAAGTGTGGTGCCCTCTTTCTTTGCAGGTTTGTTGCTTCATAGGTAGGTCTTACCAGGTTTGAGCTGCATTAGTTGGTGACAGTGACCAAATTGGAAACAGATACTTAACCGAGCAACGTAGAGAGATACTTCTAGTACTACGAGGACTAGGTAACTATAAGGATAGGTATATCAGACTCGCTCCCTAGCCTCCACTTTGCCAGAGCTATCTGTGGTATAAATATAATTATTATTATATAGGTTAACGTGGCAGATAATCAAAGATTGTTGTATGTCAACACAATCTTTCAGCCAACTTATTGTTTGTCACTGCTCATATTTTCAAAATATTATTAAGTGACGGCCTACTGGAACAAGATTTAGCTTACAAGTCAAAATCTCGGCCGGAATTTTTTAAACAATTTTGACATAATCAATCATATTATGTTTGGTCTAAATGCATCACAAATCGCTTGTGTAATGACAAAATGCTGCAATCTAGAAAACCTTGTTTCGAGAAATAAAATATTAAACATTATATTTTGCATAAATAGCCCTACTTGAGAAACAGTAGGGAATTAAAATATGTAGTTTCTTTATCGTATTCATGGTAAACAAAAAATATTCATACATGCATTATGAAATTCTAAATCATTTTAGCCCTGTTATGATAAAATGCTCTAACTCGAATTGCAGAGTTTTATCATTACATGGACAATTTTTTGCAATAGTTCCTTTATTAAATTCGTTAACGTTATTGAATGTAAATGCACTTTTGCCAACTCCAGATTTGTACACTTCAAGGATTGAAAGTAAATTGATACTTTCAAATAATTGACACATTTGGAATGAATCAGCAGTTACTCATTTAAAAATAAATTCATAAATGTTGTATTAAATACATCTGAAAAATGAAAATACTTTCCCACAACTTATTAAATTTGACAAGTATTTCGAACTGTCAATTATGGGGGTTAATTGTTTACTATTAATTTATTGAAACTAGGCTGTTTATCTACCAGGACTATATCTATAATGTTGAATACATATTTGTAACAAAATCTCGCCCTGTAACTGTTGCATTATAACTATAATTATGTAGTATGAGCGATCTTACGTAAGTGTAGCATAGCAAATTTCATTATAGTGTATGGGATGGATGAGTTGTCAGTAAAAACGTAATTTCAAAGAGTTGGTGTGTGTACAGCTGGAGCAAGCATGGACTAGCAGCAGGTGTTGCAACATATTGCTTGTCCTTGCTTCTAGTCAGTATATTTCAGTTTTTGAAATGCAATTATTGAAGCTATGGAGTGGTTACAAGAAGCAACCATAGCTTTAATTGATGCGTACAAAAAAGAATTTTAATTCTGGACCCAAAGCATAAACTGACTCAAGAAAGCAAAAAGCGTGTGGCTGAGTGTAAATGAATATGAAGGGATTATTATCTTTTTTCACAGGAGAAAATATGAAAATGAGGGGAAACAATTGTACAGGATAAGGTGAGTCTTTAGTAAGGTGTAACAAAAAACTAATCTATAAAATAAATCTCTGTTTGTTAACATTGTTGTGATTTTTATTTTTCAAAGAATACTAAAATATAAATACACTGCTGTTGCTAACTTCAAATCCATGTCTATACACTAATGGTTTAGAAAATATTGAAATACCTTGTTGTTATGCTCAAATGCCATGGTTATACATCAAGGTCTGCAGTATAATTTAATGCACCAAACCATGTTGTGGCTGTACTTATATCAATTCATGTTACAATATGGCATTAGGATTACAAGTCTTTTCATAAGTGTGTTGCTTGCTTAGTCTAAGTCTTAGATTAGTCTAAATTCAAATTTATCTGAAATTTTATTGGTCAAAGTTTATATACAAAATAAACTCTGTAATTCTAAAAACATTCTGTTCCAGTCAAATAAATATATCAAATTTGTAAACATAATAACTAAAATTGCTAAAACTTGATAAAGCAAATTGTACCATTATATTTAAATTCTGTTCCGACAACTTACTGATAATCTTTCTTTCAAATTATATGAGATTCTTCATAAATTATATGAAAATTTATTTTTGGAGATGTTATTTTCTTTGCTAGAAATGCGAGCTGTGTATAAGCTTTTTCTCATTGTTTTGAGGAAACCTGTTGACACAGGTGAAAGTTGTTTAATGATACAGAAAATTCAGGAAATAATAATTCTCCAAGTACCAGCTGCTCAAGTTGAAGAAAGGAGTGGATTCCAGAAATTGGTGACAATTGAAAACCATTATGATAGTTGTTGAATAGAGAAAATTGGGCAAAATTTACAGGCACCACTGTTTAAAAGGCACTGTAGTTGTTGTTTATTTGTTTTGATCTGTTCAGACAGATATATAAAGTAGCTTGAGAAACCATTGATTGCGTTAGAATCAGAATGGTAAACTTAATTTTACTTACATCAGGTCTTCGCATACTTATGTACTTTTTTTGAAAATGTAATCAAATTTGCCACAAACTAAATTTTAAAATAAAAGATTTTAAAAACAATTAACCTGGTATACTACAAACAACTAAAATCAAAATAAATGCATCAAATTAATCTTTCATATTATAGTGCACCCCTTTTCAGAAGTGCACAAAATTCCATGACTTTTCCAAGTTTTCACTGACTCTTACCATTTTTTTGCAAATACTATTTTGAGGTTAATAACACTAATCAATAGTCACTTTGTAGAGGCATGGCAAGAAGGGAGATAGATAACTCACAACAACAAATCTGGCTTCTCAGATAAACTGAAGGTCCCTGTTCGTTCTTCTCACTGATCCATGCAGGTCTATAATGGAACCTTTAGAATCCAGCTAAAGAAAATTCTAAAAACTCTTCACTGAAATGGGTATCTTGGAGTCAAACCTGAGGGGACCCCAAGTATTCTCAAAGAAGACTAGATGGCAATTCAGTTTACCATAATAGCAACCTGACTTCTTCGGGAATGAGGTGAAAAGAAAGTCATTTTGTAAAATACACATATTACAAATACCATATCTGATTAACTTTTATCTCTTATATACCAATAGGTCCTTAGAACATTTAATTTTTAGGTTTTTAAGAACTTACGATATAGAATACATCTTCATAATGAAATTTAATTAACAGAAATATAAATTAATTAGAACTGTTAACTGCTAACAGGTGATTTTCATGTGTTCATCAAGTAAAAAATATATTGTTTATTTCTATCAACATGTTTATTTGCTTTTAGTTAGACAAATAAATGAAACTATTAGATTAAATGCTTTAACAATAATTTTACCAAAATGATAGTAATTTACAAACCATTTACACTATTTATCAACTATAGGCACAAATAGCTTAAATTCTGATGAACACAATCAAACGATGACAAATAAAAATGACTGGCTGAAAGAACTCGCCCTGTAATTCACATTATTTTGAGGCCTAATTGCATCCACTAATAACAAAATCAGATGAAATAGAAAACTTTTTTAGAAAAAATTGAAAATATCGACTGTTTGAGAACTTCCGGAAAATGTGTATACAAATGAATTATATCTAAACAATTCAATTCCAAGTATGTGTCGAAGAAAAAATAACATGTTGTTTTCATATCAAATTACTGAAGCTATATTAGTTTATTTTGTGGAACATTAACATATTTTAATAACTCCAATGACCTACATTTTATTAGTTGAAGTTTTACGCAGTTAAATATTCAGCTCTTTGAAATTTAATTTATGGAAATATAATTAGTAACAAATTATTAATTAATATGCAATCAATAATATAATAAATAAAAAGTGAATTAAATAATTAATTAGTGCAATTGCAATAACTCAAGTTATTAATAAAATACTTATTGAAAGGCTGCATGAAAGCTGATTTCTTTTATAGCTTACAGGTAAACACTTCTTTCGCCAAATTAATAAGCTCTATTTAAAATCAGTTTTAAAACAAGTTGTTTGCATCACTGACTTCACTAATAAATGAATTTTTATTTTAAACCCCCATAAAACATCTGGAATGCACTCCTAGTCTAAGTTCACAATAAGTGGTTCAGCAGGGGTCGATTCCTAATATTATACTTGTTTAAAACAAAATAGAATTTTAATTTTGAAACAATGCACATATTGCATTTTAGAATGATATAACAACTGAATCATGTTTTTATTATTTATTCACTAAAAAGTACACATTTGGCTATTCTGTTATTACAAAAAAGTATTTTTAACGATTTATTTTTGGAAACGGCAAGAATTTTTTAAAAAGAACCTTTTTCTCTTGATTTAAAACTGTCTCTTCGTGTATAGTGCAAGTTAGTCAGTCTATTTTAAAATCACTCTGTATATAGATACTCTAATAAAGTAAAAAATATTGTTGTTTTTAAAAATGAAAATTTTTTCCATGAATCACTATATAATTCCCTGACTTTTACTGATTTCAGTTAAATTCCCTGATTTTTGGGATGTTTACAAAATTTCCTGACAATTCCAGGTTTTTCAGATAAGGGGGAACCCTGATATATATATATATATATATATATATATATATCTATTATCGATTAATCTTATTAACTACTTGCATGTCAGTTAAAAATGTTAGGTTTTTTCAGACTAATTTTTACTAAACATAATATTTAATGCAACAAAATTTCCATTTCAATTGAAAAACGTATTTAATGATAAAACTGGTTAAAAAAATTAAATATGATAAAAACATAAGCACAGTAAAGATAGAAACTGAAAATTATTTAGAAATTAACTTATGTATGGCATATCCTAAAGCACGGGACAGTACAAAGTCCAACATTACATTCCAGACAATAATATCTGCTTTCCCTTCAAATTTTTTTATTTCATGAATCTGTATGTGAGCAACAAACACCATATTGCCAGATGGGTTGTCCTTTTTTGCAGTTGCCGGAATTATTGTTAGAAAGTGATATGTTGTTAGACGGAGAGAACTACATTTAGTACTTGGTCATCATTCTCGTGAAACTAAATTTGGAGAATATTTTTCTATAAGTTTATCTATAATTTGCATTCTGTACTTCATATGATGTTTTTGTACACCTCGTTTTCTATATAGAACTAATGAATTTCACAGTGATTGTTCTAAAAAGTGGCAGAATATTTTTTTATAATGAACTATGAATGGTTGATAATATGTTAACATCTTTCCATTGCATTACCATAACTTTTCCCCATTGATGTTTTTAGGTCTGGAAGTATTTCCTTTCTTATTGCTTTGCTTGTTCCATAGATGTCAGTGCAGTGAGCTATTAGCATATTGGCTAGCTATGGAGATGTATACAACAATGCTCTGCTTACTGTTCCAAATGTAAACATTCTGATTCGCATAACATATAGGTTTTCATCTTAAATTTTACTCTTTTTAGAGGAAAGTACAATTAAGCCTTTCTTTATAGAACATCAAACTTTCGTCTATGTAAATATTTCTGTTTGGTATGTATACTTCTCTAAATATTCCACCTAATTTTCTAAATACTGACCAAATTTTGTTAAGCTTTAGCTGTAGGTGACTATGATTCAAATTCTTCATTATTAGCAAAGAGTAAGTATTTTTTTAGTAATACAAATCTATGGTATGACAATCTTTGCAAAAAAGGGGTCTCAATTGTGCTCTTTTTATTTCAAAACAGGTATACTTCTGGTTTTCTTACAATGCTTTGCAACATATTGCTAGGAATATTCCCATTTCATTTTTTGAAGTTTCCTACTAGTGTTTAGAGTGAAATTGTGATTAATGTGGATGCCGTTGTTCAAACTGTGCAACATATCTATTCCTTTCGAAAGTTAACATTTCAACTAATTCATCATCAAAACAAGCTTCGAAATATTGTAGTATATCCACACTTTCATCAGAATTGCCCCGGAAAGGATATCATGGCAGTGCTACATTTTGTTGACCCTGGGTACTAATTCTACACCATTGCTATGCTGCCGATGATGGTTGAGATTCATTTTCACTGTCACTCACATCTGAATCAGAACTGTTAGTGGTTTCACTTTCTGATTCACTGTTATATCTTACTGAACCTATATCGCTATCGGGAATCCATGATTTACAAAAAAAAATAAAAACTTGTTGCAGAAAATACCTATAACTTTATCCTTTGAACATAAATAAATAAATAATGTACATAAATCTCACTAAGTATTTGGAAAGCAAGTAATTCTATTGCTTATAGGTAAAAGTTACTATGAAATAATAGTCAAATAACAAAATCACTATACTAAACACATAATTTTGTGTTTTGTACATAAAAAACGTTTTCAAATCAAAGATAACCTGTTTGAATGCAAAACTTAACTATAATGTATTATTTATATTTTACTTATTTTTAGAAATTATACATCATAAGATTGCTGTATACTCACCTGTATTACATTACATAAAGATCATATTACCACTCATTGAACTCGTAACAACACCAAATAAAAACAAATAATTAATTCGGGCAAATACATTAAATAACATTGCAACTTGGGTGTCTGAGATAATTTGAGAAAATTCATTCTGGTATGTTTATTGTTCCCAAATATAGTTGGCTAAATCACGGAAACTGTTAATAGTAATTATGATCAAACACATTAGTTAAATTGAGTAAAGAAATGGGGTCTAAAGCAATGCTTAAATGTTTACTTGCTTAACAATACAATGTAATGAATCACAAGTAATGATTAAATTATGCACATTATTTGATACAAAATTACACAATATATTGCACACAAATAATAGTTTGCCAAAACAAAATTTCTAATTACAAGTTTGAAGTTTCCAAATAATTATTACATATGCAAATATTTAGGTCAGCAATGAGATGGTAAATTGTTGACTTGATAATAAAATGAAGATGCATTCTACCTTGTACAAAATTCCTCAGGTAATTTGGCTTCAATAACATTGGAATACAGATTTTTATTAAACTTCCTTTTATCGCATTACAAGGGAAAATAACTTAAACTCCCTTTTTTGTGAATACTATACGAAATTCAAAAACTTATTTGTTACTACTATAATTTGAGTTGTTAACTATAAATAAGATTTATTTGAAGATACACATGACACCAGCACATACTTTGCCCTACTTAGCAACTCGTCCAACTATTAATTCAATAGAATTAATTCTAGATTTACAAAAAAACGTTGCAGAAGAGAACAGTTTGATAAATTACAAATTCTTAACAACCAGTCTGAAGAATGCCTAACTGGAAAACTTTCACTATGTTAGCAAATAGATTTTTGCTGTATGGTCAAAACTTTATCCTTATTTAATCATGATTTT
The DNA here is from genome assembly GCA_024586415.1 of Phrixothrix hirtus. NCBI lineage: Eukaryota > Metazoa > Arthropoda > Insecta > Coleoptera > Phengodidae > Phrixothrix > Phrixothrix hirtus. The sequence continues at coordinate 11,237 of JAHWXV010157315.1, forward strand.
GTCACTTGCTTTTTAAAAAGAGACAGAATTATATAACTTGACAGAAACAATAAATCACATTTAATTACTAATGTAAGGAATATTTTCTTTAAAACCTAAATTCTTTAATAAAGAAATATTCAAATAGGATATTTTATTTAGGAAATGCAATTTGAAACAAATCCAAAATGTCTGTAAAGTTTCTAAAATGTGAAATACTACATTTAATTGTACAAAATATCCTTAATTTTAACAGCAATTTAATGCCATGATCACATTGAACTATGTATTTTGTGGACTTATTTTAACTTTGGAAATCTGAAATAAATAAACGCAATTAAGTGATATTCATCTAAAATTTTAAATATCATGAAATTCCCTACAAAATGATAATGTCTGATATAAAAACGCAATGTATTTTCTTTGGAACTGCTAACTTTTAAAATGTGTTTCAGATATTGTATGTAACATTACACCTGCTCTTGCATAGAATCGTTTGTCCCAGACCAAGATCCAAACCTTGTATCTTCTGTTCTACGTGAACACTCTCCATTTTTGAGCTGCTCAGATTTCTTATTCAGCCAGTATGTTACTTTAACGCCATTGTTCGCGTATTTTTCTCACAAGTTTGGTAAAGTTTCAGTCAGATGACTTTTATGTACGTTGATGTAGAAGCTCAGTTTCAAGTGGTTGTGGTGTAAATTTTCTCAATTTATTTTCTCTAATGCCTTTAAGTAAAAGTTTCTGTTGATTGTTTATTTTAATTTCCATCATCCACTATGTTATATAACTGTATTTGAGGTGTTATTATATGGTGCCATTTTCGGTTCAATATTGTGATAATTTTCTCATGAGTTTTATTTAACTTTTCTTCTAAGTTGGCTAGGTCGTTTCAAATGATTAATTCATCAGTGTTACTCTGGATAAGCAGCTTATTGAGAGCTACTTCAATGAAATAGTTTAATGAAGAAACTTGACATGTACCTATTTGATTTATTTTCTAGAAATCCATTATGCTCAAGTCACTTGTTTAAGTAATTGCTGTTTAATAGACTAACTAATACTTTGTGTTCTATCTTTAACACTTCTGAATGAAATTACCTTAATTTTTCTCTTGCTGAAAAGGTGACTCTACTAAAATCCTCATCTTTAAATAAATGACACTTGAATAATTTGTAGAGGATATTCTGACAAATTCAGGTTTTTATACAACCTTTACTAAAGGATTAAAGTCGAATAATGTAATAGTTGTTGGGAAGAGAAAATATCGCTGCTCAGTAATTCTGGTTTATCTCAGTTTTGTGACAGAATTTCCCACTATAGCACCATCTATGCTACGAAAACATTAACCAACAGCTGTTTCTATTCATATTGATTAAATATACATTTAACTGTAGTAAAATGTCCCAAAATAATTAACTACGCTCACTAAATCCTGTCAATTTTTAATAAATTAGAATAAATTTAAATGTACCGCCGTTTTCATCAACTTACCAATCAGTTAGCGGCTATCTAATTTAAAATACTTTTATTGTTTGATGCAATTTTTGGCAGCTAGATAGTCTTCCTCTTTACACTTGATTTAATTTATTAGACTATCTGTTGTTCAAATATAACCACTAATTGTTTCTTCAGTGATAAGCTTTGTGTTTTTAAGAGAAACATTTAACTAAAATTTTTCATTCAGCGATTGAACTTAGAATTACTTTTTCTATGCTTCCAGCACAACAGAACATGAGAAAAATAGAAGAAATGAGTTCTCCTTAAATAAATTGAAGCCTGAAAATAAATCTATTCATAAATCAATAAAAAGTGTACAGCAGTGATTATTCTTTTATTAAAATGTTAAATTGCAAGAGTCACGGCGGTTGCTAAAGCTGAATCATGGGCACAGTAGCAGGTAAATCAAGTAAATACAGGGTGAAACGCAGCCAACTAACGTATTTCAGATATGAATAGTGAGCCGGCGCATAGCTTGTCGTGTTTGGCGGGAAAGGGGATGATAGAAGACGCCATTTTATATGGTCAATCGCAATGGAGCGTTGGAACGTGCAACAACCTGTTACATGTGTTTGTAATTATTACAAAACAAATTCTGTGACGGAAGTGCAGCTTGCATATAGACGACAGTCCTATATTGGTGAACATGGACACGTACCGTGTCGGAATACCATATTAGCTTGGGTTAAGAAACTGGTAGCGTGATAGACGTGAAGCATGGAGCTCCACGAACAGTGCGGACGCCAGAAATCCTGCAGAGAGTGAGGGAAGCTTTACAACGCAGTCCTCGCCGCTCGGCGCGCCAACAATCTCGCATTTTAGGCGTGAGTAGAAGAACTTTATTTCGAATGCTTAAAGAGATAAAATTTTACTCTTACAAACTACAGGTTGTGCAACAAATTAACGAGAGACAAGTAAGCAAGACTTGCTTTCTGCACCGCCATGAGCGATTTGTTACGGGACAACCCAGACATTCTGAATAATTTGCTAATGACCAACGAAGCATATTTTCATCTTTCTGGCTTCGTAAACAAACAGAACATGCAATGCTGGTCACTAGTGAACCCTAAAGAACTGCATGATAAGCCGTTACATTCTACTAAAGTGAATTATAGGCTACTATTTCTTTGAAAATGACAATGAACATAGTGACTGTTAATTCAGAACGTTACGTTATTATGTTGTAAGGCTTTGTTGAACCCCAGTTACGACAGCTTGGTATTGACCCTACAAACCTGTATTTCCAGCAGAATGGAGCAACAAGCCACATCGCGCGAAACAGTATGGCTGTAGTTCGTCAAATGTTCGGAACTGTTATCTCTCGTTTCGGCGACATCTCTTGGCCAGGTCGGTCGCCCGACCTTACTGTATCAGACTCGGGGTTCCTGAAAGACCATGTGTTCCAGAGGTGTATCAGGACTATTCCAGAACTCAAAATAGTTATTGTTGACGAAGTTGCGGCTATTGATGAGGACCTACGGAGACGCGTGTACGATAACTTCCAGGAACGTTTGTAACAATGCATTAATGTAAACGGCGGCCATTTGCTTGATGTATTTATCAAAGAATAACCTTGTAATCTGTGGGAAATAAATGGCATACTGGTCGTATTTATAGACATGTTTTTTATTTTTTTCCTGCTTCCATATATAATTTATGACCATTCGAAATATGTTAGTTGGCTCCGTGCCACCCTGTATATACGAATAGCATACATCTAGTGGCGAAATTGTATTTACTATTCAATACACCTAACTGAACCTATTTTACCTTACCTAAATAATGCAAGTCTCTTAACGATTTTAACTATGAAAAAACACAAAGCAGCAGTTTTACAAACGAATCACGTAAATTCTGGTAAAAGAATTCAATGCGAAAAAATATAGAGAAGTCGCAAATTGGTAGGTTCGGCCGTTTATACTATGGGCCTTTTACACGAAGGCCAATTAAGTATTTGATTACAATTAAATCTACCAACCAATCATATTGCGAGGCTAGAATACCTTTAGGGTTGGTTGCATAAAAGCTAATTAAATATTTAATTGACAATTAAGTTCTATATTTAACATCTAAAATTGGTTAAAAATATTGTAACCTTGCAAGCTTTATACAATTGGCCCTTAATCAATCAGATTTTGAGTATAGAACTTAATTGCCAATTAAGGTATTTAACTGGATATATGCAACCCACCCTAAATCTTTAATTGGATTATCACTGAAATAACATTAAAAGTAAAGAGCGGAACATGGGAAATCTCGTAAAATAAACGAACACGTTATGAAAACTTTCAAGAAAATAGAAATACCAACGGTGACAAAAATAAAATAAACAGAACCCTTCCCGTAATAAATAGGCTATTGCAACCTTATAAAATTGAAATATTTATTTACAATTTTTGGTAATTAAATAGTAAATAATGTGAAAATATTGGAATAAATTTTGAAGTATTTAAATTTAAAATAATTATAAAACTTGGCTACGATTGCAAATCGGAAAACACTGAGTTGTCGTTCTAAAAAAGCAAGGTTAGATCGGGTACGAATACACAAGTTGTTTAAAAGTAATCATTTAAAAAATTTAAGGGTTGTTATAAGTACGAAATAGTATTAAGTAATTGTTATTTAAAACTGAGAACTGACGCCAGTAATTAAAAAAAAGACATACAAATGTTTAGTACTATACATACATACATACATACATACATACACACACACACACACACACACACATATGCATACATATGAGATAATTTTGACCAAGTATCAAGGGTCCTCATTTATCAAGGACGTGACTGAATAAATACAAAGTGCCTATTTAAAAATGTATTCAACAGTTTACCCGTAATTTCATACCTAAATACACAAAATACAGTATTATAACTTCAAGAAATATAACCGTTTTTTCATAAACATCCAAACATGTCAATGTATGTATACATACATACATACATACATACATACATACGTATGTATATAAATATTGTACTTATGCATATTATTGCTAGTTACAATTGCGTCTTCTATTTTATATACACTTGTAGGTACACGCCATTAGATACATACATATGTATATATGTACATGTATATTCTACCTACATCTATGTACATATTGTGTATATTTAATTTTAACTATGTACATATATGTAGGTTTATAAATATGTACATAGTATGTAGATGTATATATTGTACAAACATGGGTAGATACATACATATGTACACATGTATCTATGTATATGTGTACATATTTATGTTGTCATACGCTTAGAGCATAATTCAAGTTGAATTGAGAAAACATTTCAAAGCTCCAAGGATAATTTCACTGTACAATTAAATGAAAATACATTTTAAAATTTTGAGATAATAACTTCTATAAACTTACATAACAATTTTGCTACACCCATATAACGGCATGTTGTATACCAGTTACGAAAATCAATAATGACGTCACCCGCATTTATTACTCTAGCACTGGCGGAGGGTTAATTAAATCTATCAAAGTGTACGTATGAGTAATTCTTTTATAAATTTGACACTAAAAAGAATTTTAAATAATATAGATATGTATGTATGTATGTATAAAATATATTATAAAAACATTCACAAAGTACTATGGTTGACGTCATTCAGGTACTACGTAAGCATACCGATGTCATTGACCTAAATCTAATCTTAACCATCATTGACATTGTTACTTTCTTGGTTAGTAAAATAACCTATTACCCAAAAATATTGATTAATATTGTTAAAATATATTTGAAATCTGGATGTGTAATATTTGATGTACCTTAGAAATAATTTTACATTTTATTTTGGCAATATGAATAAATATACTTATGTATGTAAAATACTATTTCCTATTTTTCTTTTCTTCCCTATTTGTGAAAATTGTAAAACCTAGAAAAGGAACAGAAAATTGTTGTGCTAATGAGTTTTATAATTCCGTCTCATATTTACAATTCAAGAATGTTTACTGATTACGACAACGCCCGAGTTCTAATGATAAATGACCTTCAGAAACAGCAGTGCATATTTCAAAATTCTGGGTATGGGATTATGGGCATATGGGCTTTTGTTTTCTAATGCTTTGTGTATTGATATGTTCTGTTTGATTTTCTTTAGATATCTGTTCTGAAAAATTTTGTTCCAAAATATTTAATTTTACAAATTTTTTGTTTTGCTATATATGTATGTATGTATATCCTCAACTTCGTTTTTATCTTGGAAAATATTTATCTTTTTTTGTACTGGAAAGGAGCTTCAATTTTGTAATGTACGCACCTACTGCTGCAGTTCAATTTAGAAGTTCCTTTAAATTTTTTTCCATAAACGTTCTCTTTTGTTATTGTAAATACGTATGTACATATTTATTAGTAAAATCATAATCTTTCAAATTGCAACCTGAAGTTTCTATGGGCTCAAGATAAGTCTCAAATATCTAGATAGAAATGTATGAACATAAAAAAATTTCCTCTACATTATCTCACTTGTGTTTAGAAACAGAAAATTCCAAGGCGCGTTAAATATTATTCGGTTAATTCTCGTAAATTAAAAGCTATGTGCTTGACAAGCACTATTTTTTCAATTTGTGCTATTTAGAAATAGTGTTATCCATCGTTCGACCATATATAACAAATTTTTCGTAAATAACGTTTTGGGGTTGTCAAAATCGACGAGTAAATCTTCAAATAAAACGAGTAGTCGAACAAGTCAAAAATGATGCGAGTTTATATTGAAACACAAAAAAGAGAGTTGTAGTCAGGCAACTCAAGTCATAGTTAGTTCGACGAAACTTGACGAACGGAGTAACGCTGTCGCCTAAGCCAACTGCTATATTGAAAACGACCTTGTATGTGAAGTGCGTCAGAGCAGTCCGCTTGGATTCCGAATATCTCGGTACGTGTTTCAACTTAAGCAACGTGGCACGATAATTTAACTAATTTAGTTAGGTAAGCCAAACTTATTTATAATAAGATTGTTATTGAATCATATTATATTAGAGTAGATACTAATCGTAAATTAAGTAATACATTTGACCTAAACTAACATACGCTATATTGAAAAAGACCACGAAGTTCAACTCTCTTAGCTTTGTAATAATTCTTAGAATCTCGTAATATTTAGCGTCATTTATATAAATAGATGGGTTAGAGCCTACACGTATATTTTTGTCGAGTTTCTTCTGGTCTAAATTGATCTAAAATTCACTTTACAAAATAATAAAAGTAATAGTATTTTTAGCTTTATCATAAAACTAATGACTAGAGCGTAGCGTCACTTGCGCCCTCTTCTGGTAATCTTCAAATGTAATATTATTTATGTATGTACATATATATACATACATATACAGACACATGTATTTACTGTGTAATATGTTAAAAATATTTTGTTAGCAACGATTTCTGTAAAGGCAAAATAAATTGTGGAATTCGATGATCAACGCGTGCAGCTTGTCCAACATAGGATGAGATGGCGGTTTCCCAATAACAGCTCGCCTCCTCGATGCGCAGTGGACAGCGGTGAACCTTTATATATAATATTGTATTTACGTGCTTATATTGTATATTTCCACCCTGGCATATTTGTTTGTGTTTTTATGAAATCTTTATTTTGTGAAATTGTTTCTTTTAATAAAAAGAATTAACCACGTAATTTTAAATACTTATATATTGTACTAGCAAGGTCACGCGTATTATGTATCCTTTGTTCTCCGAATGTGTTCTCGTTCTGTTTTGTACGCAAACACCAACATCAGCCATATCTCAACCTATATTTGACAAGCTTTGTATTATCACATTAATGCAATACGGATGTATAAGGTGTTGCGTAAAAAGTGCAAAATGGCGGTTTAAAAATATGTTAGAATTCTTCGTGTTTAAATTTAATTCATTTTACATATTTATTGTGAAAATGTTTGAAAATACGTCATTTGATGTTAACTCCAGAAATAGCAATGACCACTACGGCATAATGGAATTAGCAAATATAAGAAAATCACGAGGAGATACTTTTTAAAAAATGTCTAAATGAACTCATTTATTTTGTTTTTGTAAGATAACGAAAAGAGACGTTAAATTAGTAAGCCAAAAAAAGAAATACTGGGAAAAAGTGTCTTAATAAAGAGCCAAGAAGCATTTTTTGTTTTTGTTGATGTGACACATTTAGTATTATTTATGCGCATATAGGCGCTGACATAAGTTTTGAAAAAACGTTCATTTTGGCATACAAGCAATGTAATGAAATATATAGTTGGCTGTATCTGATTTGACAGAAAAAACAGCAAACTAATTATTGAGAACAATTTGTAAAGAAGAGCTAAGGTTTCAGACAACGGCTCAAGGTAAGATGCATACTTTTGATTATTTGAACATTTTAAATCTTTATCGAAGATTATCAGCAATTTGCATTGCATTAAGCTCATCGGACTGAAAATATACGCATGACATATTTTAGAAACAAAAAAAAACGGATTAACGAGATCCATTCTAGTATTGTGTTCAATAATATGCGAGTTAGCAATTAAATAAAAAGAAACCAAAAGTCGTTCCCAAAAAGATCATGGGTATGGTGATGCTAAATAACCAATTTTAACATGTATCATGAAGACTATTGTTTTACGTAAGTATCCTAAACGTATGTATGGTATTGTACCAAAGCTTAAATTCTTAAAGAGGTCGCTACTCTGAGGGCGCACATCAGACATCTTGTCTAGTCTAAGAGATTAATTGCAACACTTAACACCCTAGTAAGTTAATTTAAATTCTTTGGATGCAATTGTAACATTTGCCCGGAGTTAATAGAGTAGTAAAAAAATTATAAAAGGTGAAATCAACTTTTTACAAATTTGGACAGTGAAGAAATTCATTAAATGAAGTTCTAGTTTGTGATTTCTATAAGTAACGATCTTCATCGTTCACACGTGCTCCTAATATCTTCATTCTAAAGGACGTCAAAACAAAACTAATGTTGCGAAAAATATGTCAACAATGGAAGTCCTATCTCATGATAAATTATTTCTTGAGCTGTTTAAAGAGCCATAAACGTAAGATTTGAGAAAAATAAACTAAACGTCTTCATGTCTTTAAATATTCTCAGAAGAAAGGCCTTGTGACCATGCCAAGTATCATTGTTCGTTCTTTTTCAGTTTAACCGAATGGCTCACAAAAGAATGTTTTGCATGATGACTGCATGAACGTTTCAGTTTAGGTAAGTTACTGCTTTTGTGTTCTACCTACTACCCTTGGGGATTTTCATAGCAATATGGTTTTAGTGGATATGTAGTATTAAGTTTGTTAGTAATAAAAAAGGCCGTTCTTTGACAGCTGTGATTGATAAATGTAATTGTGAACTGATGGATGAAAGCACTTTTTCACATAATCCCCATTTGAAACCACGCTTACGCCAACATAAAATAAGTTTTGCAAACCCGTCTACGTAGCTTACCGCACACTAGTCGATCAAGCGTGCTTGAACCTTCATTGTCGTTTCAGCTGGATTCTCATCTTCACAGTACTCACATCTAAACGGCATTCAATTGTTGGTGAATGCTAATTAGCTCGTTGATTTATCTGTACGCTCACCTAGATCGCCATTTTCATAGCTGCAGTGCGCAAGAGCGATATTGAGTAACGCCTCTCGGTAAATTTGTGTATCGCGAATCCCAAAGCACTTCTGATGCGGTTTGTCCCGTCCTCCTTAAACGAATGGCTAGGGAGGCATTCATTCTCGATGCGCTCACGTAGTTTAAATCTAAAGCGTTGACCTGCAACAGTATAACACCCCCATTCGCTACGCCTCTGACATTTTTGTTTTAAAAACCTAGGTCAACGATAGCGAATTTTCTTCAAAATAATGCAAAATAGTTCAGATCATGAGTTAGAAATTTAGGGTGCTGTGCATTTTCATAGGGAATCTCGGGTTTTTGTCTAATTAAAAGGAAGACTCATAACAAAAACTAAAGGTTGCTATCTCATGCTTGGTCGCCATTTTACAATATGCAGTAGCCACACAAAGGAGTTGTGTGCATATTTACTACTTGCATGTTGACGACGAACATCTCAATCTATTTTTAGAAATTAGGGCGATTTAATAAGGAATTTACGCGACATCTTTTTTAATGTGTGGATGCAAATTTTGATTTATAAATATAATAAATTATATGTGTCTGCTTGCATTTGCCTAGAATTTATTTTTATTGACCGAGTTCAATTTTTTCCTATGTTTTAAGGCAGTTTTAGGATGACTGCCACTTATGTATGTTTATATAGATATCACTAATGGTGCAAATGTTATACTAGGAATTTTTTTAATTATTTATATACATATATGTATGTATACATACTGTACATACGTATTCATAACTATGTATGTTTCTCAAGTATGCGATAGGTAACCGTAGTTTTGTGTGATAATTAAGTTTCAATTACTCACATCTAGCCATCTTTGAAAACAGTTGTCTATTATTTTTCATTGACCTTGAAAATACAAACGTCGCATTTGTATTTTACAGCGCACTCGGGAAAATATAATACAAATGATTCGTTTCTATCTTTATGTATCGATCTTATTTGCCACTGACGACCTTGATAAAGATAATTAGGCACTTTCAATAAACATTGTTATTTACTATTTTTAAAGGTTAAACTAAATTGCATGCTCCTTTATCCCTTCTGCATGTCTTGATTAAAGTTGAACCTCCAGATTTTCGTAATTTTACATCACGACAACGTTTCACAAACGACTGTGTTGTATTTACGTAACTGCGTAAGTGCATAACTACATATGTATGTATGTATATGTATATAAAAGGTATGGTTGTGTCATTTAACTTTATGATTTTGCTACAGTTTGTTCGAGGTAATATCAATTTAAAATGACCTTATTGTTAATAATTTTTCCAATAAAAACTTAAAAATTCTAGATATTTATCTTAATTTGATTATTAGCGCAGTTTTAATAAATTTACACAGTGAAGACAATTTTGTATATTGTTAAAAGATCTATAAAACGTATGTATAGAATGCTGCATAAATACATTCCTTTTTCACGGATTGTACATAAATGTAGCGACTACAAAAATATTGATTAAATTCTGACGGTAAACTTTTAGAAATTATAATAAGGAATATAAATTTTAAACAGAAATCGAAAGCATTACTGAATCTTCTTTTGATCTTTCTTCAAGCTATGTAAATTAAAGAATGATTGTTAATAAAATTTACTGCTTCCTAATTAATGAATTAAAAATGCCATATTTTAATACAAACATACAAACATAATACATATTTAATATGTACCTGTATCTGATATGAGACAATACATGACTTTATTTTATAGAAACGCAAATGATGTCCACAAAATATTAAAATATTATTTACCTTCATTTTGGGAACGATAATTGTAAGAAGTCACCCATCCAAAACGCTGTTTAACTCCAGAGATTTTCTCCGATAATTGGCTTCAACGCATTTTTTCGGAATATCCGAAGCGTTTACGTAAAAGGGCATCAAATACATAAAAACCGTAGTGAGTTTTAAAAAATTTGTTGGAGCCGTTTTCGAGAAAATCTCAAAACATTGAATCGCAAGATTTTAACTAAATTCTTGCCGTCGCATGTCAAGAAAGTAGTTACTGTAAGTACTTCCGGTTACTCGATTTTTAGAAATTTATTAGAGAAATCGTTTAGTCCATAAAACATGGAATTAAATAGGTAAGACATTTGTTACGTTTAAAGAAATCATTAGAGCCGATTTCAAGAAAATTGCGAAAAACTAAAAATTCGGGAAATATCTAAAAATGACAGAAATAAAGATTTTAACAAATATAAATTTTGGGTAGGTCTTTTAGTTTTATAGTTATTTTATTTAGAGTAAACGGTAAAAGTAAATGTTTGAGAAACACGTAAATTATATGAAAGGGCATTAAGTGTCTAAGAAATATAGTAAATTTAAAAAAAAATCGTTAGAGCCAATTTAGAGAAAATCGCGAAAAACCAAAAAAGACAAGAATAAAGTGGCACTTTCGGTTATCCAGTTTTAATCAAATTGTTGCGGTTGTGTCCGGATGGCTACAAACTTAAATATAATACTTTGTTTATCTACGACGTTTTGTTTGCGAAATATCCTGTTCACATATGGATCAATTTCTAAAAACATGATTTTTCAACTCAAGGGTCCCGTAAACGTGCATTACCACTAAAATTTCGTTATAGAAAACTTTGGATGAAAACAATTTTTTTTTACTTACATTTCATGTAGGGTAAGAGAAAGTAAACCCCATTATCACACGGGCGATCGGGTGTTCGCCGGTCAACATTCACGACACTCGATTAAGAAGCCTTGAAACAGCTTCAGGTCGACACGCAAAATTGTGTACACAGATTTTATGGAAATTCCAAGTAACGCCATGCCTGGTGCATCGCTAAGGACGTTGGTGTCATTTTTATACAATTTTTGGCCTTCTTTTAACTGTTGCACTGTCGAACGCAAATTTTAAACAATGGCGATGGGTTTTGTCGCACGTAAGTGAAGAACGGTAACATGTCCATGTCTCAAAATATGTCCCCGTACCCCCTCTACTATCGACATGCGTTTGATGTTAAGGGGCGAACGTTGATATCTGCTAATCATGTCCCGGAAGTCACGATCCAAGTTACATCAATACGATACTAACCGGGTAGTCTATATATTGATGGAACAATCGCAAGGAAAGTTACCAAATCTTGATGGATACTGAAACAACGTAGTGAATCCAAACATCGTCCGAAAACCTATTAGCTCTTTAGTTGCGATTACGAACAACTAGTCATTCAGGCAACCGTTCATGGTGAAATCATGGTAAAGGTTAAAATTGGCTGTGGAAGCTGTATGCACCGAATATTAGTAGCCGATATTGATGACAGTGTAATATTAGGTATCAATTTAATGGATGAAGAAATTCCTATTAATCGGCGAGAGGATGATGCAATAAAGCTAATCCTTGCCGAAGAGGTGACATTACCAGCAACAAGTGAGACAATAGTTATGGGTGAGCTGGATGTAGATTTCCGGATAGTATACATAGGAATCCTGGAAGCTAATTAGAGGAATATTGGCCGTAGAATTCTAACTTGAAGAATATTGATTGAGACCACGGGGATGAACCCGTACGATTGATACACGTCAATGATTTCCAGATGTCATTGAAAAAGGGCACCGATTGGGGATTGTGCATGTCAGTATCATCTGTAGTACGTTGCATGGAGATCTTATGAGGATATTGTATTTGTGCAAAATTTATATAAACTCTGTGCCGTACTCGAGCCTTCACGTAGCAATTTACCCCACGAACAAAAGAAGAAGGCCAGCCGATTGATTGGTAGATATACTGATATTTTCGCCACTCAAGAGGGGTTGTAGCGAAAAACTTAGTGACGCACAAAATAAATACTGGAGATACCCAACCGATATGTTAACAACCGAGAAGGTTGCTTTTATTGAAGCGGGAGAAAGCCGAAACGAAAATTCAAAACACGGCCAAGCAAGAAATTACCGAATAATTCAATAGTCCATGGCCATCACCAGTTAAGCTAGTTATTAAAATAGAAGTCAGTACAAGATTCTGTGTAAATTATCGTCATTTGAACAACGTAACCCAAAAAGATAGCTGCCCACTTTCAGGATCGATAACACGTTAGGTACATTTCCGGCTCCCGGAGGTTCTCCACTTTAGATATGAAAGATGGATTCTAACCAGTTGGTATGGAACCTGAATATCGCATGAAAACGGCATTCACTGTGATGCCTCTAGCGACGTTTGCAAGGTTCATGGAACTGAACCTGAGAGGCCTCTCTTGGGAAACATGCCTAGTTTACTTGGATTATGTGATAGTAATCGGAAGGTACTTCGACGAATACATAAAGATTACACAGTGTTCATCTGTAACTTAGTCCTGCAACATGTCTAGAAAAAGTTATGTACTTAAGTCATGTAGTTTCTGAGAAAATTTGAGCCACAATCCTAGGACAAACATGTACCTTCTACTATCATCTATTCGTACGTGAATTTGTTGCCATAGCAAAACCTGTAACAAAGCTTACTGAAGAAGATTAATCTGTTTTATGGAACAGTGACTGTAAAAGACTATTTCGCTTAAACAGGTTTTAATAACTGCATTTGTTTTCAGTTACCCTAGAATAGAAGGACGATTTGACTTGGACACAGAAGCAAGTCAGTTAGTATCGGCGCTGTACTGTCGCAGGTTCAGGATGGACAGAAGAAATTGCAGCTTTCCGCTAGATGTTGTCAAAGCTTAAGTGGAACTACTGTATCACCAGCAAAGAATTATTAGCGATGATAAAATCAATTTAACACTTTTACAAATATCTTATAGGCGGAACTTTCCACTGAGAATTGATGACGCAGCATTGAAATTGCTTCAATAGTTTAGAAATCCAAAAAGTCAAGTCGCAAGGTGGATTAAGTGATTGCAAAAATATGACTTCGAAGTGGAATGTTGTGCTGGAAGGAACTATCGCACGACTGCTGCTCTGTCAAGAAGTTTTTGTCCAGAAGACTGCAACCAATACTCTTGGCCAGAATCAAAAATTGAAGAACATCTCAAAAGTACAACTATTCATAATGATCGCTGTGAATTTGAAAAGATGAGACAAGATCAAGAAAATGAAGCTATTTCTTAAATGGAAGATCAATGATCGAATACCTGCATGTAATGAAGTGGCCCCATTTAACAGCATCTAGGGATACCTTGCAAATTTAAGATGGTCTTTTGCAGATAATACTGGAGAATGAAGATGGAACTTAAAAACGGACGCAGTTGATAATTCCAACGAATAGAGTGGCAGAGATTTTGTGGCAACTGCATGATGAATAATCAGGAGGATATATGGGTTTAAAGAAGACACCTGAAAAGGTTCGAGAACGGTTTTATTGGGTGAACTTCAAGGAAGACATTAACGAATGGTGTCCAAAGTGTAAAAAATGCGCTTCGAGGAACCGTCTGCTTGGAAGACCGAGTCCACTAATGAGACAGTATAACGTGGGCACCCTTTTGAAAGAGCCACTATTAATTTATCAGGTCAGTTTCTGGAAACAGATAAGGCAACAAGTGCATATTAGTGGCGATGGATTGTTTTAGTAAATGGACCGAGCCATATGCTTTACCAAATGAGGAGATGTGTTACATTAGCCGAAACGTCGGTGAAAGAGCTTTTAGCCGTTTTGGAATTCCATTGTAATTATGATCAACGACGTAATTTGGGTCGATCTTATTGTAAATTGTTAAAAATATTGAAGACTAGGACTACCGCTCTTTATTCGTATTCAGATTGAATGGGGAAATATTTGGATCGACATTTATATCTATTCCTAATCGTGAATCGATCGGTAGTATATGAAACAAAATTCATATTCATGAGACAACAAGCGAAATCTCGACTAAAGTGTTGTAAAAGATCTAAGGATGTCTCATGGTATTGCTGCTGAAGTTAATAGGCGATACGGTGGTGTAGAAGAGATACTGGAGCAGAGACCGGAAATTGGAAATGCTTGCCATCTACGTAGCCGTCACCGCCAAGGTATACTAAGCATCTACCTTATTACAAAACCATGAAGACTTGTAGGAGACGTTGCGGAACTTAAAGAAGCAATTTTGTGCCAATGGTGACTGAAAGTTAGCCATATCAGAGATTGGCTAGAAGTTAGACCAACTTTGGTGGTGAGTAGTGCGCAACATGGTAGAGGTAGCGTTTTAAGATGTGAACATCCAAATCCTGGTCTGTAGTTGACTGTAGCTTTCATAAAAACATGGGTTGCAAGTAGGGCTCGCAGTGTAGATTTCGACATGGATCCTCTATCCCATCAACCGAAGTAGAAATATCTCAACTGCACAGAATGAGATGGTTACAGGATAAAACAGCGTTAAGGAGGGGGCAGTGTAGCAAATTAGAAATGAGATGTATTATGAATCACCCAGTATAATTGCAGCATATTGCCAGGTTGAATGAGTTATTCTTTTCCAACTTTTCCTGGGTATCTTGGAAAATTTTAGTCCACAAATAATTAATTCAGTAACTGCTTAGATTAGTTAGTTTTTTAATTAATATTGATGTGCAAAGATATTAACAGATACATTGCTTATAAATAAATCTTAGAATAAATAAATGTGTAGATACGTGTTGAATAATAGTTGTTGAGAATTGTAAATTAGATACTTAATTAAAATAAATAATTAAATAACTTGGAAGTTTTGTTATAATATTATGTGCTGTTTAGTGGTAGTTCTGAAACGGGATTTGCGAATCCTAAGAGGGATGCCATGAAATCTATAAATGATACTTCTTTACTATTGACTTCTTGTAATTTATTTTGGCGTGAAGTGATTTCCTCTTGTATTTGGTTTTGATTCGATTTTATATCTTCTTGGAATTTGTTTTGACTTGATTCAATTTCTTCTTTTAATCTATTTTGGTTGGAATCATTTTATTTTGCATTTTCTGTAGAATTTTCAATAACGAGTCCGTGTTTTTGTTCACGGCTCTCGTGACTGGCACATATCTAAATTATATTTATTTATTTATTTTCCGCAAGTCAAAACTTTAAAAAGTTAATCGCACTTCGGTACTCATACAGACTATAAAATTGTAGTATTATTTTTAAAAAAAAAATGTAACTATGCTTAAGCTTCCTCCTCATGCTTGCCGCTTACCGTTGGAATTGGCAATATTCAAGTCTAAAAAGTGAGTGGGATCGGAGACGTGTAAAATGCGAGAGATATCACCAGGGCGAGAAAATGCTAAAGAAGCAATTTTATCAGCTCTTAAAATCGGAAGTCATTATGTCGCTTTTCAGAAAGATAAATTCATTTGGTTAACTGCGATACCGTTCCTACGAAAGCTACTATCTTACATTGCTGAAACGCTTGGAAAATAATAGCCTGTCTAATACTTTTAAACGTAACGCATATGACTGAAAATTTTCGAAAAAAGGCCGAGATAAAACGCAGACTTCCAAAGAAACTAGTTGAAAATGTGAAACTTTTTGGAAAAATGATGGAGACGAATCTATGTGGGAAAGTATCGAAAGAGTTGAAAGAATAGAAATAAAAGCCTTTTTTTTTTACAATAGAGCGCTTAATTTTTGAAAAATAAAACAATCTGCGCCCATGAAACCTTGCCGAAAGTACGGGAACTACCACTTTTGACGCATTACTACAGACAAAGAATGTAAGCATTCTTCCAAAGTTATTCACCTAAGAAATGCCAAAAACGTTCTAACAGCAGTTATAAAAGCATTAATGAGCAGCTCCCGTCAAATTCAGATTTTTCTGATGATGACATTAGGCTCATGTGTTATACCTGAAAACAAATGTGGATGCGTGTGTTTTAGTAAAGTACTGTGGCAAGAGAAATATAAAGCAATTTTGTAGTTAAAGTGGATGTGGAGAGTGAAATTTTCAAGACCTAGCCTTATGTTGAAGATATAGTTGTACTGTTATTGCCTGATCAGCAATAGATGACGAGGAAGTTATTTTTCATTCGACATTCAGTTCAGTGATATTAACACTTCATAAATGTTAATAAGCTGTGCTATAATAAAAAAATTGAACAGCAATATTTCAATTACGTTACAAAATTTCTCTCTTGGCCCATATAATACAACAAACACTTAAATGTGCTCCATCGTCAGGGGTAAGAGTGAACACATTGTTGCATCAAACATAACATTTTTTTTTCAGATATCAATAGGAGATTGTTGTAAATTTGTTAAGTGTTTTACTAACCTCCTAGCCACATTAGAAAACAAAACATCTTTTGGGCATGTAGGAATTTTATAAATGTCAGGAAAATTTGATATAATACAAAAAGCGTTCTCTCCTAATCCTAAATGAAATATTTAAGTCACACTCCTCCGTATTTTGTGTTGTTGCTAGCTCTACACTCTCGTCAATACAAGCGGATAGGGCTCGAACTTTTTTCACGTAAGACTTTCTGCCCTACGTTGATACGACAAATTGAAACGCGGAGTTTAAAATGATGGCGTTGGTGTCAAAAACTGAAATGCTTTATAAAGTGATGTTTAATAATTTTGTAGATTCACCTCGTATTTTAATTTTTACTTCTCTCAACAACCACATACAGAAATTAAGACGAATTACTCTAATTAACATATATTTACGGTTCCAAATTTTTACTGTTGTCTAGGTCTGAGCCTCCTTGACTGCCCTAATAAATGCGACTTTTTAATAATTTTCGCCTGAACTTTAAAATACGTCAGCTATTTTGACTCTTTCTTTCTCAGGGTATTGTCTTAAAATGTTCTTTAGAAAACTTTTAAGCCTTTGTTAAAACAATTTAAAGAAACAGTCATGTGATAAAAACAATTTTAACATTTATTAGCATTTTAAATGTAGATTAATTCCACAACCGTACTCAAGCCGTGCGGTTACAGTAATGAGTCATTCGTGATTATATCATTTACTTCAGTTCTAAGAAACCTACAGTATTCCTAAATGTTCTATAAAATTATCGTTGTTTCTAATTTTGTTACATTACTTACGACTCTTTTCTGTAATTTAATAATACTTTATTTTCTACATAATCCACCAGTTGTGACATTCGTTTCTTCTTTATGCATTCGTAGATCTGATCTTATTACAGAATCTGTGTATTAGAAAGTTCGTAAGATATTCCACTTTCCAAGTTGTCTCCTACAACTTTTGTTTTTCTCCAAATGTTACTTCCTCAAAGCCGAATTCTCATTCCAGCGACCAAACGTTGCCGGTTCATCTTTGACTCTTCTCCAATTTTAGGTCATTTTCAAATTTCCCGACCTTTTCAGGTTTATTTTCTTATGAATCATGATAGCGTAATTGAGGAGTTAACTTTAAAATTATCGTACAAAATTAAACCTAAACCCATAGGTACCTGTGAATCAAGGTCCCGAAGCAGAATTTTACAAAAATCAGTGACAAAAAGTTGTAACGAAGTCTGCTCCGTACGCTAGACCTTGAGAAAATAAAAGAATTCAAATTTGGCAGAACTGTAAACATAGCAAGATGTTACGATTACTTTTTGGAGCAGAGTTGCCATATTTATCTTTTTACGTATACCTTCGAGAACTTTTTGATACTACAATGTATTTTACATAATATAAACATTTAAATATTACTATTTTTTAATAGCGAAACTGAAGGCATTAAAAATTTTAAAAATAGTTTTATGCGTATTTTGGTAAACTACATGAAATTCTGTCTAAATATTTATTGATTTTAAATGTTTACATATTGTATTGCATTATTAATTTGACCTTTCTTCGCAATCGTCTTATCTGCAATTGCTATTAGCCAAATGTCAAAGGCCAATTCGTTGGAGGTTACTAACTAATATAATAATTATTTATTTCATTAATACAAAAAGGCGTTTTTGCAATGAGTAGGTAATCGTATGAGTTCCGAAAACAATTTTTTGTATGGACTAAGGGAATTCTTTTTCTTCAACTAAGGGATTAGTAACAATCCCTAAATAATCTACTATTGATATATATATATATATTTGATATAGCGTCATATTTGTGAAAGAAGTTATTTTAAAGTTATATATTTTGAGTTAACATATAATAAAATCAGGCCTGCTGTATTTTAAAAAGGACTGGGTGGAGGGCTGAACTAGAAGAGCTGTTTAATCAAACAGTTATGTAACAAAAACACAACTTTATTAATTAGAATTTTCCAAATACATTGTTAAGTTACGCTGAAAACTGGAGGATGTTAGGCCTCTACCGCCCTGAAAATATTTTTGGAGGTTATAAATATAAAGCATGCTTTGAAATTGTTTTCAGAAGAAAAATGGCTGCTCAAGGTTACAAGAGGCGCTCGTTTACACTGTGTTTAAACCCTACAATCCGTATTTTTTGAACTGCTGTCGCACTGCCAGAAACAAGATTACCGAATTATAAATACAGGTGCAGTAGAGCATCAGTTATCTGAATATCGGTCATCCGAAACATCAGTTATCGGAAAACCTTCGTTCGATGAATTCCAATTTACGCGTCGAGCGGAAATGACGTGTGTAACGACTTTCTTTGTTTGGCCGATAGCAGTGCTGCGGAGCTAAGCCGGTTTTCGTCCGCCTACGCACTTACTCTCGCCTTTCTTGGGGCTTCTGAGCCTTCGCTTATGACGTTTACACTTGCAGTTGAGCATTCAACACATTTATAGTGAATTATACCATAAGCAATGTCGTTTAAACGTAATTGCGTAGTGTATTTCCAATAAACTTAAAATAATAGATCAGATTAGAAAGGTGCTAGTAAGTCAAGCTTAGCTCGAGAATATGAGGTTGGAAACGCAGTAATATCGGACATAAAGAAGAACAGTGATGGTATTGCGAAATGTGCCTGGTATTTGCCAATGAAGATCGCAGCTTGCATAGAAAAACATTGAAAATGACTGATAAACAGGACTGCTGTGTACACGTGGTTTATGCAGGTACGTAGTCAAGGGCAGCCAATATTTTAGTTAAAATCATCATTAACACTTGGTTTTACTCCCGCATCCAAACTACTAATTATTAAGTTTGGATTTCAGCATTTCAATACTAAATTGGGTTCTTTTTCAAAATTATGGAGTGTTACTTACTTAAATAAGCTTTTAGCTCAGAAATTTAATACGTAGTTCGTTTCATTTTTCGTAATTATACGCGCAATAGAATAATATATCATTGCCAATTTTAGCAATCATTACTTAAGTGACTTCACTTCTTAAGTAAATAAAACAATGCTATTGATTATCCAATTATTGCGTTGTCGATGTACAAAATAAATTCAATCGCAACACTTCGCATTCTATTCTAGGATCCGATGTCCTATAATTGTTATTCACTAAATATGTATTAATTCCAATTGCTTTCTAGCAAAATTCGAATTCTGCAGTGTGAAACAATACCCGACGCCGACATCGTAGGAAGCTTACCGTTGACGTGTTTACCGTTTTAAGTGCCTCCAACCTCCATAAACTTTCCAGCAAACGCTTCATTATTTAAAATTTCATAACTACAAAAATTAATCTTAATATAAGAATGGAATGTAATAAAATTATAACCAAATTTTGTCAAATTTTCATTACATTTCTTTTTATTATATGAATTGTTACACGTCTGTGTCTTTAAATTTACATATACTAGAATCTCTTATTACAGCGTGATCAGGGAGACTGTTGTGCCTACATCACTAATAAAGATTATTTATTCCATTCTGATTAAGCACCATTTTTGCATAACAGATGTCGTTCAACACCTTTTAATTATATAAAGGCCACGCCGTTCTTTAAGAAGTGCTCTTGTAGGTAGTTGGGGAGCTCAATATTTACGTTAAGTAGTTTTTAAGGACAACTTCAGACTAGCTTCGGCGTTTCAAATCAAGACACGGAATAAAGGCATTAGATATCCAGGGGAAAAACTATCAGTTGCCCAACGATTTAAAGACTTGAAAATATGCTTAATGAAAAGGGGTAGGAAGAAAACAATGTATTTAATGCAGACGAAACTGGCCTAAATTGGAAAAAAATGCTGACAAAATCGCAAGTTTCTAAGCATGAAATGTCAGTACCTATCACTTTAGTATACGAAAATGCTACTGGTACGCACAGGCTACCTTTACTTGAATAAAAAATCTGCCGCTCATCTACAAAATCAAAATAATTCTTGAATGGATTCAAGCATTTTTATTGATGATACGACACTGTTTTTGTCCCGGAAGTCAAAAAATAACAGCTTGAAACTGGAAATTTTGGAAATGCTTTATTGGCGATTGATAACGTCCAAAGTCATCCCTCACACATTTCACTTGCAAAAGAAAACAAAGTTCAAAATTGTGTTTTTGTCCTCAAATTTTACCTCGAGCCGATGCACCATAGGGTTATTGAAAGTTTCAAATGCTAGTATAAAAAGGTGGTGTTGCGATAGTACTTATCGGTCAAGAAAATGAAAAATCCAACCTTCAGCTGTACAAGGAAATCAGCCTAAAGGATACTACATATATGGCAGCAGAAGCTTAGGTTTCTGTTAAGGTGACTAAATTACGTAAAGATTGGAATAAGCCTTACCCAACAGATACTGAAACAGTCCTTGCATTTAATGAACCGCCGTACACCAAATTCATCTTAGAATTGGCTGGACTTATGAAGGAGTCTCCAGGATTGGAAGCGTGTGACCAAGAAAATATCCTCGATGGGCTTGAATGTGATGAGAATGATCCTGCTTACTATATGTTAACAGAACGAATCAATAGCACGTATCCAAGATGGCGATGATAATGACGATGAGGAACCTTGCGCTTCCAGCGAGGAAGCTTTTCATTGTCTCTAAAACGTTTGGGAGATTTTGGACTTTTTTACTAAATGAGATTTTTATTGGCCTAATGACGATTTTGTGCTTTTATTGTGCAATATTTAATGCATTGTATACGAGATATGTAACAATAAATTTGAATACATTGTGTTTAATACATAATACTGTAATTATTAATCTGACAGCCTACTTCTATTTTTTCTACCATTGTAAATTATTATAAAACAATTTATAATTAACGTTAAATCAATTATCGGAACATCCTCAATCCCAACTTACTGCGGATAATCAATGCTTCACTATATAAACTCAAAGCATAAACATGGGTTAAATTACGATGATTGGTTTCTTTGTAAATACTTGACGTACCACAATTTGACTTAAATATATCAAAAAGATAAAAAATTCGAAATCGTAAGAATGGGATTAATGCAATGTTAAGAACACATTGGTTATTGATATTCTCATTATAGTAAATTTAATGTACGTGACCTAAGCGTGCATTGTTTTGCTTATTAGATTTTTAAAAATTATACAAATATACCGCAAGTTTTTAATAAATTTTACTAGTATACACGGGACTTAATAAACTTACTAAACAGTACTCCACCACATCCGAGTGCGACGACATAAAATAAATTGAGTTTTAAATTAAAAACACGCGGCAATTAACTTTTTTACGATGTTTTAAAAACATCAAAAATGTAGTGTAAAAAGCTTTATTGAACACTTCACTAAAACTATAAAAACTGGTTTACAAATTTTATGCTGTAACTGATGGTATAATATAGCGACTTCAGCATGGATAACCTCCTTATGTTACATATGCATGTTTGAATACATAATTCCTTTTCCTTTAGATATAAATATGGATTTTTGTCTCAAAATGTAAATGTAAACATAAACCTAAAACAATAATGTACTTATTATTTAAATAATTTTTTCCGTATTCATATTCAAAGTTTGAATCGTGGTTATATTCATTAACACATATGTTCATTTTGAATTTTGTTCACTTAATTTATTCAGGGTACTTTATTCGCATGTTACAATTACGACTACCTTATTCGCAGGCGAAATTTGTTTAATTATTTATATATTCATATTTATAAATTATTTTTCGTAGTTCATATTCAAGTGATTCGTTTTCATTCTATTCGTACGATCGTATTTCGTGATTCATGTATAATTATTATTTATTGTGTTTATTATTAAAAGTATGTTTTGGTTTTGACATTGTACTAGCGGTAAATGATTAGAAATTTCATCTTTATGTTCTACTTTTCTTTTAAATATTCTATTAATCAGTTCTATGCAGTTACAATAAAAATATATACAAACAAATGTTAAAATATTATAAATATAATTGTAATGATGAAAGAATGTAAGGTTGAATGATTATATACAAAAGGGATTTCGTCTTTTAAGGACAAATATTTAATTATATTTCTGAGGAAAATGCATAAGATTGATGTTCTCTTAATAGATGCAGAGAGTAAAGAGGAGTGCTGTCCCGAAAAGGATATTGTTTGTGTCATTTGTAATGTCTTGATTTTTCGGGTGAAGGTGTTGGAAGTTAAATTTTTCTCATTTTAGGGATCTAGAGTTCTTTTAAATTTCTCAAACAAGGGGTCTAGATCAGAATACGATATGAATTTTGATTCATAAAAATAACGTCGAAATTGTTTTGTGGATTAAATTATGGCTAATAATCTCGTTGTAGGTTGAATAATTGTGTTTTAGATACATGACAAAATGGTTATTGCCTTGGACTAAAATTGCTCCAATAGCATATTTTGATGCGCCAGTTGTTAATGCAAAAGGTTTGGTACAATCAGGATGAGTAAGATTTTTATAATTTAAGGGATTTGTAAAAGTTGGAGTGCGTCGTATGCGATTGTTATTTTTTAAACAGTGGGGCATGGGTTTAGTGATTTTGCGAAGTATTTAATAACTGACTTTGGAATAGGGAAGTTTTTGATAGTTGAAAATTTTAAAGTGTCCGTGATCATGTGCCCAAGGTATTTCACTGTTTGTGAAGTAATTAGAATTCGTCTAATTGAGTTTTGAGGTTAGAATTTTAAAATCTTTGCAAAATGTTTTTTAATGTTAAAAAGCATTCGTGTAAAGAGGAAGAGTAAACTATTACGTCACCTAAAAATACATTTCATTATGATAATGATATTTTTCCCTATCTTTCGATTTTGATATTTGATGGAAACAAAGATAAATGTAAAGTAGAAAAATAATTTGCATTCTTTAAATTATCTAAAGCAGTTTCAATGTTTGATACAGGGGTTGTATTTACAATGGTATCTATATTAAGTTTCTTATAGTTGATGGCAATTAACCAGTCTTTTTGCCTGAAGCGTCTATATTTTTAGAACTACCCAAATAGGAAAATTGTATGGAATTACTGAAGGTTTAATAATTTTGTCATCTACCATTCGGTTGAATTATTTTTTGACTTCATCGCGATGACTGTGAGGGTATCTATAAGTTTTTGTGTAAATAGAAACGATATTTTTTAATCTAATGTAATGCTTTGCCAAGTCGATGACAAATTTGTAAGTAAAAGTTTTTCTTCGTCATTGAAAAATTACAATAATTTAGTTTTTGAATTTTTGTTTTTAATTAATTCGTCGAATAAAAAGATTGCGGTTTTTTCAGTTTGAATGGGATTCGATTTGTAATTTACGTTCACTGATGATTTCGAAAGGAGATCAGAACCTATTAAACTGATATACTCGTTGTTAAAGTTAGAAAGGTAAACTAATTTGATAAAGAAATGTTTGCTACATAATTATTTTAGTAGGGTGTTCATAGACAAGTCTAGAAAAATGTGATACATAAATTCTGGTACAAATTTCTTTCGAACTACCTGTATCTGTGTCAGATAGTGGATAAAAGGCTTGAACTTGAAATTGATTGAATAGGGCCATATAGGGGTACTACTGTTCTTCTCAATGAAAATTAACCAATACGCCATCCAGAGCTGCTGCATTTCAATTGCGAATTTGGCAAAAAGATTGGTGTTCGCTAGACTTTCTCGAACTTTTGGCCAATTTTTTGTCAGCAGATGAGGTATAGTATTGTGCGATTAAAGTGAATTGTATTAGCAGTTGTTGAAATTGTTGAGGTGATAGTTGATAGCCACGTGACATATTTTTAGCTGTAACGTGGTTGTGCGTAAGCGCAGAGATTGCAATGACTGATAGAGCTAGTACAACTTGTCGGAGTCTTGGGTATTGAAAGCTCTGCGCCTCTTGATCACTTATTTGGCGAATATAAATAAGATGGTAGTGGCCACACATTTGTATTTATAAATAATTGAATTAATCATTGGTAGATTTGGTTTTTCTAATGTCCATGTTTGTTTAATTAGGAAACTTAAACTGATGTACCTATTAGATACTTCCTAAACGATTGAAAACTAGAAAGAACCGACCAGATATGAGCCCAGAACGTTTCACCGTCAGGATGACCGTGTTAATGGATAGAAGTGAGATAACCTCCACTCAACGAGCAGATAGACATTTAAGCTCCGTTCTTGCTAGTGATTGGTAACGTTCACTTGTTTAGTGTATTTTGGGTAAGTTGATTTGTATTAATCTTTGGATTTTAATTAATGTAGAAACTATCTATTATATTTAATTTTATGATTTAATTTAATTTTAAATCAAATGTAATAATAATTATTAATTATTTTCAACCCTTTTTCATTTTTAAATATATATTTTTGTTTATGCCCTAACAAATTCCTGCGCATTACTTAGTCGGTATAGAAATTAAGAATTACCATTTAATGCGCTACACTAGCGTGCTTCCCAGAAGAATCTGTAATTATTGTAAAATCTTAATAATACGTTAGTAAAATTAAATCTGTTTATTTTAATTAATTATTATTTATTTAAGAATCGTATTTTTACTTGCTAAAACGTCAAATAATATTCTATAATGCATATATAAATTCTCCCGTGTATATTTATTATCGTATACTTTGGTTTCAATAACCAGTTGGGTCTGATAGCCTGATGACTCCAATAGTACGGTGCTGCAGATAGTTGCTTACTTGCGCGATTTTTTCCCGTCTGCGCCAATACTATAGTATGGTGTTAAGAAAATGTGCGTCTTACCTTTGACAATTCTTACCCTCTGTTCAAGCGAAATTTTGTTAAATTGGTTTTGAATTCGCTATTAAGATTTAATAATAAAGGTGCTAAATTATAGCATTAGTTGATATCGAGCGTTTCGCAAATCCTGCCGACTACACCAATTAACTTTTATCACGATTAAAAGGTATTTTTAAAAATGATTATAAATATAAAATGGGGTTTAAAAGTTTTATTGAGCAGCTCAGTCACTAAAGATTATAAAGACCGGTTTACAAGTTATGCTGCAGATTACATGATGTAGCGGCTCCAGCATAGATAACATAACTTATATTACACGTGCATGTTTGAATATATGACTTTAAGGAGTGAAATTCAATATTTAGTAAGCATGCACTCAGTTAAACTTTCATTCAACATAACAAGTTATAACGGGACAAAGACGTTTTGCGACCCTAAGGGTGCAGATAGTATTATTTCGTGAATTTGCGATGTTGCGCCGGCAAGCATGGAAAAGGGGGGTCCAAAGTTGGCTATTAAAGTAGCTAGGCTAAGTTCAAGAACGTTGTTGTATTGGCAGAGGGAAAAGTCGTGTTTAGAGGGCGCCACTTCGTTAGAGTCGTTAGGTTTACAGGAGGAAAAATGAGAACGAAGATTCCAATTTCCTTAAACCGTGTTGCGAGAAAACAGTAGAGTACTTATTAGGTGGATGGTGAATCGTACGCCACTGGGTGTATTCTTCGATCAGGTGAATCATAGACTCACAATTTTTATGTACTTACTTTCAATTATTTCTAGTAGTTTGTTGGAAGAAAACAATGATTCCTTATTCTAAGGTTCTTATAATTAAGAAATAATAAAATCTGACTTCAGTAAATTACTATAATAAATAATTTGTAGTATAAAAGTACAATCCACTACTAAGAAATCAATTCAGTTAAAAGGACATTGATATAACGGTAATTCAAACATTCTTTGGTTATTAACTAAGTTCAGGGACCCCTGGGTTACTATGGTTTATAATTAATCTAAACTGAACAATCAATTCAGCCTCAAAAATTGTGACTGTTATTATTAAAAGCTAAACTTATTTAAGATTCGAAATAATATTTACAAAAGTATCTAAATGCCCGTTCTTAACTTGACCGAAATGCCATTCCAGTAAAGTTCTTATGAAAAGAGGGCTGGGTAGACTCCGAGGTAAACGATAAAGCTTTGCGGACTGCGTGGTGGTAAATTTATAGTAAAAGAACGTCACTTACTTGAAGTCCGGAGACGGAAGTTTCCAAATGAAAGAAAGAGAACGGTGACGACGCTTCTGGTTCTAGATGATTTCGTACCTTGTTTGTACGTCCAATTCGTCCCTAAGCATTTCATAGGGCACGAAGGTGGTAAGAAGATTATTGACCCCAAATACGATCCGCCTTAATGGGTTAAATGTTGAATTTCCACAAATTCGTTTATTAAAAAAACTTAAAATTGAGTAACCTCTTTATCTTGTAGTGTTTTTACTTTGAACCGAAGCGCGGCCCCTTTTAAGTACGGGTGTACTTAATACGAGAGACTGCAGAAACATTTCTTTTCGGAAAGGGAGAAGTAAAGCGAGATTGTTGATAACTATTTTTAGAAGGTTATATGCATGTCTACATATTAGCTGACGTAATAGCTTTTACAGTCGCCTTGTTACTTTGTATTATTCTATGGAAGTTTCAATTGATTTTTATTTTAAAACAAGAAAGAATTTAAACCGTTATTTTGACTTGCATTAATCATAGTTTTGAATGTTTAGTTTTATGTTATTATTATTACAA
Source organism: Phrixothrix hirtus (assembly GCA_024586415.1). Lineage (NCBI taxonomy): Eukaryota > Metazoa > Arthropoda > Insecta > Coleoptera > Phengodidae > Phrixothrix > Phrixothrix hirtus. The sequence goes on from JAHWXV010157315.1 coordinate 38,978, forward strand.
TATCGCCGAGGCATTTTCAAATATGCTCGCAATTAGAAGTATACATTGTCATATACAGGGTATCTGTAAAGAATTTATTATTATGTATGTCCAAAGTTTAAGACGCGCTTACAAAGTGTATATTAGCTTGTCAGATATCAACACCAGTTGTTCTCGAGATTTACAAAATTCTATTTTGACCGAATAAGAGATTTATTTCTTCTGTTTTTTAATGAATGCATGAGAGGTACAGATTTTTATGGTGTAAGTTTCTGAAAGTATTTCAAAGTAACTCTGTTTAAGTAGCAAAATGGAATAACAAAACCGACTTCTCGAACTTGATTGATCTTATCATTTATTGTTGTAATTCCCGTGTATATTTAAGTAGCCGACAGCTAAGAAAGTTACCGGCTGCTTGTGCAGTCAACGAGCATCTTCTTCAAAACGTTGACTTTGCAGATGATTTTTAAATAGATAGTATAAACGTTCCTAACCTAAGATTTGTGTATGCGAGGGAGGGCATTGTCTCAAAAGGGCAATGTTTTTGATGAATGAACTGTCGCCGTTTCTGCAAGGTGGTGTTCATAGTTTTATCAAGAAGCTGGTATTCTGCCAGTATAACTTCTTGTGCGTTCCAAAAAATGATTATCATAACCATGTGTGCTGATGGAATTACTTTTAATTTTTTAGAAGAAGCGAACCACTATTCGTCCTGGGTAACGATTTATATGATACAATTTTCCTCATCTACTTTATCAGGATTAATTATATTTCATAATTACAATAATTTTGAGACAAGGGATCAATTTTTAATTTTATTAATTGATCAAAAGTAATTAAAGTAAATATTAGATTTCATTATTTCATTACGTGATTATTCCTTCCTTACTTAATTTATGATGTTTGCCTTAAAAAGTGTACAACAGAGACAATACAGTTGGACAGAAGTTATCTCAGTGGTTTTCCACCATCTAGCCCTTCTTCCGCATGTAAATATGTCCACCTATTTCCTTTAACGACATCGTGAGCCCTAAAAGGGGCGGTGCCTCAGCTGGTCCGGAGTAACCAATACGATGTGAAGCTTGTTGATATGTCATCTCTGAGCAGTCAAGCTCTCGATGCTTCTGATAGTCTCGCATGGGTTGACGGAAGGATGTGGGGCAGCGGGGGATCTTCAACTTCCTCGAGGGAGCGCCTTGCGGTTCGTTCCTCCTGCCCTTTCTCCCCGCTCTGTTTGCTCAGTTTGTCACTGAGTCTTCGAGATTACCCTCACGTCCTCGTACAAGCTACAGGACAAAAACAAGACAGATGAATAAATTTTTAAGTGTTTCTTAAAACAAAGGACAATTGTCTCAAACACAAATATAAACAAATAATTATTCAAGAATGTAAGTTAAAATATTTCATAAATGGATGTGAAAATATTTCAAGAATGAACACTAATCGTTTTTTCCAAATGATTATTTAATTGTCTGAACTTGACCAACTAATTAGTTCAGCACATATAACTGATTAAAGTTCATGGAAGGTTATAAAATTTGTTAAATGCTTTACAATACTTTGCATTAAATAATCAAATACCTATATGAAATAAATCGACTTGTGCCGACACGGACTTGTAGTGCAATGGTTAGCGCTCTAGCGATCTAATGTAGAAGACCGGTGCTCGATTCCCAACCAGGCGAATTTTTCTAAAATGTACTTCTAACATTTTTAAAAATATTATTCATATTTTCAATGTTTAATCTGTCCTGTCACATTTAGGTAGTTTTAAACTCACTTCCCTTTTTTAATTTACAATACTACAACCAAATTGGCGAATTTCGCATTGCTGCTGTTTCTTCCATTATGCGCTCACAAAATTCGACGTGTCTGTCAAAATTATCTTCATGCAATTCTTGTACTAAATGTACTTTATATGGTAGTAATGACTCTCTTTCATAATATTTTACACAGATTTTCTAGACATTCCATGATTTATAGAAAGTTGACGCGTGGATGATTTCGGTTGCTTAATAACGTCTAATAGTACCGCTAATGAATTTTCTTCATTTGTCATATTTTGATCTACCTGGTATGGCGCGATCTTGAACACTTCCTGTTTGCAGGTAGGTTTTTGTAACAGCCGACCTACTTATAGGATTTCGGTCGGGATGCACATCGTTAAATAAACGGCAAACTTCGGCATGTGTACGCATTTTGTCACCGTAACCAACCATCATTAAAATCTCAATTCGATCAGTTTCAGTTAAGCGTTGCATCAAACTAACGTCAAAACCTTAACAAAACTGAATTTATAACTAATACGAAACAATGAAAGAAAACCTGATTAAACACAAACTTACTTTCGATAATAGTGTTATCTTTGTTGATTTTCAAGAAATTTTTATCAATTTTATTTCATAAAAATTTTATTACATCCTTTTTCTAGAATTTTTTATCTAAAACATATTTTTCGAATACTTGCATAGTTAGGTTTCAAATGAAACGATATTTGTTTTAATAAACATTTTTAGCAGTTATTTAATAATTTCTGGGTAACCGTATTTTTTCTATTGCATATTCGTAATCAAGGTAAAATAAGCTTTCCAGCGATATGTTGCAAGACTTATGTTGCCATTTAAAAAAATCAAAATGGCGGCCGTGTCAAAAAACCATACGGGACAAAAATTTTCTTTCCATGCTGAAATTTGCACAAACACATCTTATTTAAGTCCTGAAATTTTCAAAACTATATCTCAAACCGTTTGGACAACAGCGCTTTGGTTCCATCTTTATTAACCAATCTGTATATATA
>JAHWXV010157406.1:0-34008 GCA_024586415.1 Phrixothrix hirtus
CACACACACACACACACACACACACACACACACACACACACACACATATATATATATATATATATATATATATATATATATACATACATACATACATATATACATACATATACATATATATATATATATATATATACATAAAATCTATTAAAGAAATGATTTAAAATATTTAAACTAAAGCAAAACATCAATCAAATTTTTGCAACCGTATAAATCTGCCGGTACCTACGTTATTAATTTTAATTCTACTCGAAAATAATTTGTAAATTCGTATATACGTGAATAGGCATAAACCTAGTAATAAAAGTTCAAACATGAGAATAAATTTAGCAAACTTATAGAATGTATAAATAGAAAGATAGTGTGTATACATTGATATAAAAATAAAAGACGATTATTAAACAAAACGTACTAAAATGATGTTTAGGAGTTGTGTTTGCATACTTAGAAAGTAAATCTATTTTCGAAGGGCCCCAGGAAGCACGACGTCAAGTCAAAATTTGGTCCCTTTTTCTTTTGAATTAAATTATAAGTTAGAGTACGAACATTTCATTTCCTCCATTTTGAACATCCATTCTTCCACTAGTTACTAAAAATTAAAATTTGGACTAATAACTAGTCCTTTTGCCGAGATCTTGTTTATATTTATTGATAAATTCATCTACTTAATGCAAATTACAACAATAATGTAACTTTAAAAATTGACTAAATAAATATTTACAATATTTAAGCTTTTGTACATATTTATATACTCTACATAATTTCCATAAAAGTAAGGAATATGAATTGTTTAAAAATATTCTGAGTGATAGTACGCAATTTAAAAATAACGCCATATTTATTATAAGAAAAAATATCAAAAGTGAAAAGCGCCAGATTCTTATAATATTATAGCCTGGCTTGACGTTGCACACGATTTACTTTATGTGTATATTAAACAGTTTTAATGTATTTTGTAACTAAGTTTATATTGTAAAGCGAGGGTGCTAGGAATATTAATGCCCCATTTTTTGCCAACGAGATAATGTATTATTGTCAAGTTTGAAACAATGTAACATTATTACACAACACATTTTAGCTTCCATCGCATAACGTTGTACACACTTCAGCATCGAATTGAATTATGCGAAAAGGGAGGGTACATTTAGAAAATGGTTTATGTTCGATTATTTGGATTTTTATTTATTAAATGAACTTTTTAAATATTCCACAAGAACAGCGCTTTATAAAACTGACTGCAATGATAAATGGACATTTTAATTGAGCATTTCGACATTCCCACAGTTAAAATTTTATTTATAATTTCATCTCATCTGATTAAAAAACAAAATTATAGGTAGCAGTTGCCCCAGTCTTTTTTCCGAGCTTCAAATTTTAGTAAATACATCCTTTCAAGTTTATCGAGCTACCAAACTGAATTACCAACTAAAGTATATTCTTAATATAATTTAAGGGTAGTAAACTAGAGTCTTTGAGTTATGTTCAACCGGTTTGATATGGCATTCTGTATTTTGAAATGCAAATTTATAATTGTTTTAAAGTTATTATTTCTATTAAATAAATTTCTCATATTATAAATGGGAACTACGGTACATTGTTAATCAGTAATTTTCAAGAAATTTATACTTTACGCAATAATAAGATTAATTATCTGAAATTATATATAGCTGTATAATACAATAAAATAGAAATGTATGTAATGTAGATGTACAAATTTATATGTTTTAGAAATAAAAGTATGCAATTACATGGGAACAACATGATGGAATAACAATCTAATATATATTATAAGGTAATTACGCCTAAATAAAATTAAATAGTAATTGCGTGTTATTTATTCTACATAAGTAAGTAATAAAAATTTATTCATGGAAAAACTCATTAATCTTCATTTTCAACAATGCCTGTTCTATCTATTTCAGTAATTTCAACATATATTTAGACATTTATTAATTAAAACATAAATAATTAATGTAAATAAAAATTCTATAAATAACGCATCCGTTTGATTAAAAAATCTCATTATTCCAACGTATTAATAATGAAAGCTTTCTCTTTATTTGTCGTATTTTATTAATTAAGTACACTAATAGAATTAGAAACTAATTCTATTAACATTTCTCATCATCCAAATTATATCTTGTCTTAAAATTCATAATGAAAATAATATGCCTACATATTTAAATTTAATGCAGCTCGAAAATTAAGTTAGTCAAAAACAAATGCTATTTTGTCTAATGTATATGCAACCATGTGTTACTGCAAAACATTGTCTATGTTTAAATGCTTCAGCGAGCATAAATCGCATTTTGCGTTTGTTTTTAATATTAATAATAATGAAATATGTTGATGATGTATTCTTCATTAGAAATAATTTCAAATTTGACAACTAACTATTACTTTCAATTATAGAAAATTATATGGCAAAAAGGCACAATAATAATATTAAAAAATCTACATCAAATGCTTTATATCAAAACATCTCAAGATTCCTAAACTAGTTTTCGACCTTTTCAAAACTCGTCAGCTGGTGATACTCAAAGGCGATATACAACATTAAATATATGTATTGATAAATTCGATTTTAATTCATTTGTTACAAATTTCGCAGAACTATTTTAATAGATGGCACTGGCGCGCACAAGATGTGGAAAATTGTTTAAGTTCGTGGTTACTAAGATAACAAAACGCCATTATGAACGCTCCTTAATGAATTGTGCTTAAGTTGTTCTATATAAAAGACATGTAAATCTTAATTTATTAATTACTGAATGTAAGAAATTTATAGATACATTTAGTTATCTGTCGATTGACACGTATTTTGTGCGATTTACATTTCCATTGCGTTAATTTTTAATTATCCATTTGAACCTGCAGATTTTTTTAATTTCCCTCATATTATTGATTAATTTCAGCAATCGTTCCTACGTTTGGTGTAACTTGCTCACATTTTAAATTGAAATAATTCTAGTAAGAAGTAAATCTTTACTTTAAATCTTAGGCCTGTTAATTGTTCAAACAGCTACAATTATTGTACTTCTATCATTGAAATTGGCCCAATTTAAAACTAATCAATGGATTCGTAATTCACTAATTGCTTACTAACGAGATAATGATCAATAACAATTTTAATAGCAATATTTATTTAAAATTGTTTTAGTCAAAATTCTATTGCTTGCATACGCTATCTAATTGATATTCAGTTTTGTTATTTTATGTTCAATGAAAAGTAAATGTCCATTGCAGTTCAATTATCTCATTTAAATACTAATCGAACATGATATATTCAAAAGTCACTTGTATAATTCAAACTCAGAGAGATTAAACCTTCATTGCAGTATATTGTATTTTTTATTTATTTTACAATCTATACTTATAATAACGATTCCGCTAGAGTTCTATTCAGTTGATTGGTAAGTAGATTATCGCAGCTCGATTTGAAGAACCTACGACTTCCTCAATATTTTTTTGTATAACATAAGCCCTGAGATTCCTTTTACTAACAAGATTATAATTTTGTTATATTCTACTTTAATCTGTTATAAATGTTCTCTGAAAATAATAAATAAACCATAAACTAATGACAAACAATTAAACCAACTACTATGCAAGATTTAATATGTAGGAATGAAAACTAATGTCTCACAAGTATAACGCTCAATTAGATAAGAAACACAAAATTATTGATTAGCATTTGCTCTTTAATTACTTAGACTGATTTCTCAACATAATCACAAGGACACACTTCTGTCAACGATGAACAAGTTTTGTGAAACTATCGCGGAAGAATCCCACGCTCTGTTTCTATAACCAGTGCCTGACAGTCTGACATAATGATACCCACAAAAATCTTCTTTCGTTTTGACGTGTAATCAACCAAGCAATTGAGCCACTGAATCTCACCTCAATAGGGTATCAGTAATCAACATACAGTTCAGACTACCTGCAATTTTAATATTTTACGAAGATAAAGAAAGGTGCCGCGGACATTACTTAGGTTTAATAGAGGGCTGCTAGCCACTGGTTTCGGAAACAGAACATGGATTTCTTCCACCAAACTCGTCCATTATTGGCAAAAGCGTATCCAGTTACCTGGCGATTATGTTGAGAAATGAGTCTTAAGTAACTAAAGAGCAGATGTTAAGGAATAATTATGTGTTTCTTATCCAATCAAACCTTACATTCATAGAGGCATTAGTTTTCATTGAACCCTCGTATTAATGTTAAGTTTAAAAACGAAAATATGAAATCAATTGTCAAATAGACCTCACTAAATACGTAATTTCAGTATCTTGTCACGTATACAATTATTTCTTTTATTATTTTCAATGTTATCGGCATAGATTGTAACTTTTAGGCTGTAATTCTTTGCAAACCCCTCAAATGTATCTAAGATATCTTTCAGGGCTGTTTTTAAATCTCTCTTTAAAATTCTTTATAAATACCAAATTTTTCATACAACCTGCCAAGATGCAGTAAGTATCCTACAATTACAGTAAGCTTACATTTTTAAGATTTAGGTCCTGATTAGGCTAATTTGGAAAAATGCACGTAATATACTCTTCACAAAAGAAAATTACGAATTCTGGAACTTATTTTATTTAGATTTGACGTAAATCGTCTTATCCAAAAATGCTTCCTCAGGGAGCTAGAGATCTTTAAATACGGCGCCCAAACATCGGTTTAATTCAAATATCTTTAAACGGTTGTCTTTTAAGTGATAACATTCTGTACATTTATTTAGTAAAATATACCCAATCGTTTGGCGTGAATACGTTTTTTTAATTGCAGCAATAAGTGGCTCGTTTGTGAGGAGGATTGAACATTTTTATACATAATTTTTTAGGCATTTTATCATAACATTTAACAAATTTCGATTCTTTTATAAAAAAATGATGCTCTTATGTGAAATCCCTATGGACGTACCGATTTCGAAAAAAGCAATTTGAACTTTTCATGTATAGATGCATATGTTTCCATTGATTAACAAATTCATTTCTAATTGTAAAGGATGGCTATGGAAAATAAACAAAATAACAATTGTATATTGTCAAATTGTTGTACAAAAACTATTTGCAACTAATAGCTTAGCTTACCAAAAGTAAAAAATAAATTCGAGCAAAAAATAAACTTTTTATACACAAAAATTGTAAATGATACAATAGCAAAAATACTACACCAAAAAGACAACTGAAAGCATAAAACACGAAATTAAATTTACAACAAATGCTCCAAATAACGGCCACCCCACTGTATACACAAATTCATTCGCGTACGGAAATCGCGGAATTCTTGCAAAAATTCGTTGCAGGCATGTTGAATTCGTCTCTAAAGCTAATCGCGTGTTTCTATTGGTTGTGAATAAACTATTGATTTTATGTATTCTCATACAAAATCGTAAGAATTTGAATCGGGAGATCTTGGTGGCCAAGGAACTGGACCGCCTTTTCAGATCCACGTTCTCGGTAATTATATCTAAAAACAATCCTGCCATAGTAGGCTGGACAACCATCATGCAACAACCGAAACTTTTGCCAAATATTTAAATTAATATCGGTAGAGTATTCTGTAAAAGGTCGTAATAATCCTCGCCATTTAAACGATTGGCAGATTAGAGGAAAGCCTCTCCAAACATTTATGCTGAACCTTTCCTGATGTTTAGTTTTTTTTATACCGTGAGTATTCTCACCTACATAGGAATAATAATGTGCATTATGTATATTAAAAATTCCATCCTTCGTAAAAGTGCATTCGTCACATAATAAAATATATTTAAAAAGTCTTGACTTTGATTTTCTTTATTTTGCAACCAATTAGAAAAGTCAGCATAAAGGGGAAAATCACCGGCATTCATGGCCTGGACTTTTTTAAACTGAAAAGGATACAAGTTTCTCCCATGCAACATGTTCCAGACAGAAAATTTAGATATATGGGATACAGTGCAGCCAATCTTCTTACGCTAATTTTGGGATTTTCTTCAACTTCCATTAAAATATTATCCTCGTAGTCTGCTATTATGTCAGCATGTCGTTTCATTATTTTTAGGAATTATCGATCCTGTTTCCCTGATTATCTGATGAAGAACTGTAAATGATTTGGGAACAGGATGTCTTCTGTTTGGAAATCTATCGGCATACCTAGGTGCTAACTTTGTGCTATGATCTTTCCGCCGAAAGTTAGCCGTGTCGAAGACATTTGCGTTTCTATTGAAAAATATGGCGCGTGCCCGGGTCTTGGAGAAATGCAATTTTCAGGAAACCTGTAAAAGTTATTGAAACGTTGTTTCGGTATTTATATTCGTATGTCAATAACTGTCAAAACTGAAAATTGGTTTCAAAGTTCTTAAATTATATACAGAGTGTTCAAAAAGGCCTGTCAAATCACAATTAAATAAATTTTTTCCTTTTCATGGAAAGATAAATATATGGTACTAGCCTACTTAAGAACTATTAAATTCGGTGCTGGTCCTGTGATGGTATGGAACTGCATATTAGTAGATGTGTTAAGAAACTTAGATTTTATAACAAGTATTATTGCTTAGTGGCAAACATTTTATATAAAATTTAAAAAACAGCGCTGAAAGATTAGAAATCTTAGATACATTTATACTTATTCTAGCTCATAGGTTATTAAATAATTATATCTTCAAAATTGTCTAAAGTTATTCAAAGTCTAGCCTAATCTCGAAATTTAAAGATATTTACAATTTTCTGATCAGTTTGCAAAAAAACTAGAAATCATCAGATATTTAGCATGGATTTACTTAAGAGTGTTTCTAGACTAATGGTAAAAAATTATCAAAAATCATACTGTAAAAGTGATACAATTAGTAAAAAAAGCATTAAAAAGAGTAAACAAAGCAAAATAATATTGAACAAATTATCAAACAAGACATAAAACTGTACATATTTGGCTGTCATATTTATCTATTAATATATCTGTTTATTTCGGATTCTTTTGGTAATTTAATTTGTAAATGCAACGTTAATATATAAGGTTTCACGGAATAAGTGGTAAATATAGAACAAAGTCCACCAAAGTCGGCGCCCGCCGTGCAAGGCAGACGAGGGGCTTAAGGCCGACTCCTAGGTACTTATTTCGGCGTAGAGCTTGTTCAGAGAACGCCTCCTCCGAAGAGTCTGGCTCTGAGGCCCCCTGTAGCGTTGCATGAGTCGGCAGAAAGCTCCGGAACAGAAGGCACGCCTACAACCTCCATCGGGCGTCAGCTTTTCAGCATACCCTCCAGCTTGAGCAAAGAATTCGCGCCCTCTCACAGACACCTAGATCCCTCCACAGCTCTTACCAAGGTTTAAACGCGAACAGCCGGCGCTTGCGTATACCGCTATGAATGCCAAGCAGATGTCTGGCCAACGAGCTTGCCACGATCTTACTGGTATTCACCAAGACGCTCTCGGCCTCTGTCTACTCCAACATGATGTCGGGACATGTGCCGATTTACAACAGACGACAATTTCAAGCTTCGGAGTACTATGGTTTCCGCTTACCGTTAGGAGACATGCCACAGTCTAGTTCAGAGGCGTGGTGACAATGGCCGATGTCCATGAGAGTACTCATATTTATCGAGCTTGTCGGATGGTTTGCTGTCATTTTTCGACAAACCTCCGGTGCTCATGATGGAATTTCACGAGTCGACGTTTTGCATCAAGTAAGCGGGATCCTGAATCCCCGAAAAGTAACGTGCCGAAGCCAGTTACTTCCCCTGCGGGGCGACATTATGGACAGCTTCGACCGAAATGTTTTTCTTTGGCAACACTAATGGTGGATAGAAAACAATTTATTCTCCTAATCACATGTTGAGAGGCAATACCAAGAAAGGAATGCCCAAATTGTTGAAAGCAAGAAGGATTTGAATAAATTCAATCACTGTTTCCGTAAAAAACAACACTACGAATAGATCATTGCAATAAAGTTTTCTTATTCTTTATAAAAACCATGATGTAAAATCTTGACCAAATAAATAAGAAACGATCACCAAAATTAATTTAAATGCTTTACGAACAACATGTGGAATTACTCTTAATCAAATTGTAATTACAATTTAATATCTTTTATTTCTCAATAAAAAGGTTAGGTTCAAAAGGTGACAATGAGTTAAAAATTGAATTTTGTCGTTAATTTATTTGAGAATTCTGTTGATTTGCAGAAGTTGCTTCTCACTCAATATATAATAAATTTAACGATGCTGTAAATTAGCTTTTAAACTTTAGAATTGTTATCTAACTAAAAGCTATTACTTTTACCGTTCAGATATTGTAAGTTAATTGTTTTAACTAATACGGATAATTAAAAATTTAGTCTAGAGTGAATAAGAATAACTCAAGCCTAGCTGATTTATCAAAACCTTGAACCATATTTAGTTTAGTCTATTAAAATTTAAATAGACAAATTATTCTATTCAAACTTCTTTGGTATTATTTAATTAATTTCAAGTATAGAAATATTATTCCAATATTATTCAAAGGTTTGAATGTTATTCAAACTTTATAGAGATTATGTTTGAAATAGTTTTCGTATTTACCGGTAAAATTGAATTCCTCAACATTTTGAACAAAATTAAATTGCTTTGATATAATCATGATAAACCGAATGCGGCGCCTCTGCGGACAGCAGTGAAAGTCATCTGACAAAAGCTTTCATGCTATTATAAATCAGCGGCTGTGCGTAACTGCACTTGTAATTGTGGGTGCACTCCTAAAATTAGATTTGGCTAAATATCGTTTAATAATAACTGCACATCATTATTGACGGATGTACTATTTATTAGGTAACTGTACGATATCTTGAAGTTCCATTTTTGAAATGTGTTGCTCATAGATGTAGATTTTAGCAACTATTACAATTAAAATTTAAGCTCTGAAATAATATCTAGCATATTTTTAACGTGATGTGTACATCAAGGTTGAAAAAGGTGTCTAAATTGTGTTGCAAACTTAATAATATATTTCAGATTGAAGTCGTAGAAGTTTTTGAAGTATCTTATTTAAAAAGTTTTCTTGTAAATCTTCGTGTTGTTGCCTTACATACTAAATAAAAATATTTTATTTAAATTTAACAGAAAACTTTTCTACTTCCAAAATGTATTTTAAAGATATCTTCATTTTTTAATGGGCCTTTCAAAATATTTATTAAGTTTGTTATTTTTTAAATTAAGTAATTTCAGTTTCAGTTAATTTAGAAAACATTTGTATAAACGCTGGCTTTTCGAGTTTAATACCGCGGTTGTCTTAGTTCGAAAATTAAAGCAGGTGTGGAATGGCGTGTTTAGACATTAATGTAACAGCTTGAGGGTGGGTTTGATTACCTACCGGTTTTATGGTGACCGACTCGCTACTTTCTATTGTCGTGTGTATTCGACGTTTTAGATTCGTTTCACATTCCTGTAAAGCTTTTTTATTTGTAATAACTTTATTCTCGACTTTGTTGGGTTTAGGGACTGAATACATTTTACTCATTTCATTCAGAGTTTAAATATTTATAAAATGGGGATTTTATTTAATTTAATTATAAAATTCCGGTAATAAAATTAAATTTGATTTTTATTCTGTTTGTTTTAAAATAATACAGTTATAGATTTCCTATGTAAATGTTAGGTTACGGAGTAATTATTTTAAATAACTTTCATTATAATAAAATATTCATACTTTAGTATGCATTATTTATGATTGTTCATTATAAAAATTACATTATTCCTATAAATAAAACTGTGTTATCCAATATTCAGCATATATAATTTAAGCGAGCTTTATAATACAGTTTCCACATATGTCACAATAAATTAAATTTCAGTGAGTAACTGACGATAACAATATTGAAACACTTATAACCTGTATTTTATGGATAAAAGTAAAATAATGGTTCTGAGAAAGCTTGACGTTTTAGAGATAATTTTTAAATCACATACCACTATTACAAGGGCTCTTCAAATGTAAGTTTGCTGTTAATCTTCAGCAGATAAATATCATGAAATGTTATAAAACAGTTCGTTAATAGTGAATTATTACAATTTGTATTACATCAGATTTAACTACCTTACTTATTTTTAAGCTATTTTAATATTTATGGATACAACCTTCAAGGTCAGCGGCTAACTTATATTTCAAGGGGCTGTACGGTAGTCTGTACAAAGCGGAACGACAAATTTCGAATCTAATAAGGGCAAAAGAGATATAGGGAAAAAGAAAGAGATATAGGTTACGCCTGATGCTAAATCAAAGCAAGGAAAAATCGCATTAGAATGTTTCTTTTTGTTTTATAGTTTTCATATGTTCCATATTAACAGACATTATAATTACGATGGTGTACCACCATCCTTAATTTGCCATAATATTGGAAGGGAATTAAATTAAAAATGTAAATGATAAGAAAGTTACTCAGATAAATTTCAAATTAGAGTAGAATATATTAAATATACGAAATATATCATAGTTATCATTGTAGTTTAATATCTAATACATTTGGACTAATTTACTGTCGGATTAAAAGTCCCAACCGACCCTTGATTTTAAAGGTTCGTATCTAAAAAAGAGCATTAAGTTTATACTATATCGTTTGTAGTTAAACATTTAAATGTCATTTAAATTCTTAATTAATTTTGAATATTTTATCGATCGTGCAAAAGATCTACGTTCTGCCCTTTTTGCTTAATATTAAATCAAATTCATGAAATTTAGAATTTGTGTATCTCAAGGCTATATACAATAGACCATGTTTAAAATACACGCCGGGAAATAAAAAACCAGATACTAGCATACGTATTGTTTGCGAAACAATCTACAAACTAAATTTCATATAAAAATTATTACCCGAGTATTAGAATTGATTGCAATTAACCGAATACTCAAGATCAATAAAGCCGCAATCTTAAAAATTTAAATAATGAAAAAAGCATATGTGCTTAAAACTAAGTTTTTCAAATTTATTAAGGTTAATTCGCAATCTTACATATACATGGTGATTTTAAAATCCACCGACAAATAACACAGTACTGTAGGGGTCTAGTTACTACATCTATGAACAAGAACATCGCATAAAATAGAACACGTTTTTGAGAACTCAATACAAATAGTAAGTCTAGACAAATTATCCATGTCGTAGATGAATAACATGTTATTTTAATATTAAATTACAAATGGTATGTATACACTAACCTGTCGTAATATTAGTAATTGATACCAATGACCTACATTTTTAGTTGTTTATTTTATATGCAGACAAAAATTTTAAACACGTTCAGTCACATCACAAACAAAATCTAGATTTTTATGAGTAATATAATTTTGGTATCTCCTTATTTAAAATTTATAAAAAGTAAAGAAACACTTACTTTTTTACAAGAAGCGCTCAAAATGTTTCACCGTAAATTAAAAATATTTCTGTGATTTCGGTACTAGTTAATCCATCCATTATTTATACAAACACGATGTTCAACTTACAATTAAATGGAATTAGATTAATAAACACACAAAACTGAAAAATAGTACACTTTGGGAACAAAAAATATGGACACTAACAGCGACTGATAAGACACAAAAATTTTGATAATGTCACAATACAGAAAATATTTGTAACGAATGCAACGCTTTAGTAAAATTAATATCTCCAGTTTGTGTACAAGTTGAACTTTAGAAACTAACAATCGGGTCATGCGATTATAGTTCATTCACCTAAAACCACATATTCAGTTGTTACTCATTGCAGGGGTTCTCAAATAGGCTCGTATCATTTCGGTAAGGCCTTTTTTTTGGATATAGCAAGGAATTTTTTAAAAAGATTTTTTTCTTGGTTTAGAACTACCCCCGCGTGTATGGTCCAAGTTTGTTGGTGGATTTTAAAATCACCCTGTATAGTGCTACGATAAAAAGAATTTTTTTTAAATTTGTTAATCTTACGAGCGCATATTTGAATTAAAATTTTCACAGATTGTGTAAAATGTGTATTAATATGTACCTATATAAATGATGAAATCGAAAATTAAACTATAATTTTTTTATTATTTAATAATAGTGTAATAGCTTGGTAATAAAAGCAAGAAAAGTGCAGTTACCTGTGATTTAATTTTGGTTATAATATAACAACTTATTTTAATTAAAATACGATCTCTATGTGCTCGCAAAATTAAAAAACTTATAAAAGTACTTTACATCGTAGCGCTATATATTTGAGATTGTGATATAGTGTTCATATTAACCTCAATACAGCGGCTACTTTCATCATGCTCTACTGACAATTTCTGTGAGGGTTTAGAGCAACAACAAGGTAACTACAACAGCAATTTCTACATTTTTATATGCACATAACACACTTCGTTTAAACTGTTAATTTTCTTAAAACTTCTACGGTAAGCAGCATTTCAATTTTCTAGAAACTGAGTTACACCGCGACTTGCAATAATGCCTCTAATATTTCATTGAGGAATTTGAAAACAGTCTTCTTCAGGAGTAATGCACATTCCTGGATAAATTCCAGGGAGATTCAGTGTTTTCTGATATTTCCTCCCAAAATATTCCAAATGTACTCGATTGGCTTTAAATCCGAACTTCTTGTGTGCAATTCCGACATCTTGAAGATGTCGTAGTTGCGCCTTGTCATGTAAAAGGCAAAATTTTCACCGATGCTTCAATTGAAATACGACCCCGCCGCCTCTAAAAGGCACATAATACAATACAATACAAACTTTTTAAAATCCTCCTCCTTTCTTCTCCATACCCTTTCGCGCTTCTCTGAGCAAACCGAGATTTGTCAATAAACAAAACATTGGACAATTGTTCAATAATGCCGTACAAAAGCAATCGTTGCCTTTAGTGTCGCCTTGGAAAGCGTAGACCAGACACTAGTCTCTTTCTCGCAAGCTATTGCAAATAGTTCGAAACATGATGAAAACATTTAGAACCTTACAAAAGTGATTTTGTATCATTAAAAGTGTTACTGCATTGTCTTAGGTCTATTTAACACAGACCACTTATTGATAAATATGGTTTTTCCTTAATACTGAAGAAAAAAATAATAACGGAATGTCCGGTTTTTATTTTCAGAAATGTATTTTTAATATTTTTTTAACAAACGTAATTAGGAAAAAGAGAAAGTACTGTTTTCGATGTCGAAATTTTAGTATAAATACACTTTTCGGGTCCTTTGAATCGGAAAATCATGATTTTACAATTTGGTTTTTATGTGCGTGCGCATGCGTGCGTGTATGCATCCGTGCTAGAGTGCATGCATGCGGGGAGTATATGCGTGTCGGTTTACGTGCGCGTGAGCGTATACGTACATGTGCATGAACAAGATAGTTGGAGAATTAGACGTAGTAGAGAAACAAAATTATATATATATATATATAGTAAGTTCGCAGTCGTCCAGATACGTAACCCCAATAATTTGATTAAAACCAGATAATCGGAAGTTCTGCATTGCTCTTGCTATTTTTTGATTTTTCGCGATTTTCTCGAAATCCACTCTTAAATAATATATACTATGTTTCTTAGTCATTTAATGACTTTTCAAATCATCTATGCGATTTTTCAAAAATTTGTCCTTAAGTCGAGTAACCGGAAGTACCTTTACCGTTAATTTTGAATAAAATATCTGTGAAACTAAATGTCCCCGCGCCATTAAAATTTATATTTGAAGTCATAGCTGCCCTTGTAGGTAAAATCAAGAATTTGGTAAAAATTGAAGAACCAGAAGTACCATTTTACTTCCGTCATTTTTAAATATTTTGGGCTGAATCTAAAATGTCAAATAATAATTGAAAATTTCTAGTAAAGCTACCGAAAATCAACTATCAACTCAAACTGATGACCAAAAACTTCATAGGAGGTAGGATTGACGCTAATTATGTTACTTTATCGTTCAAATTCTTATAAATACTATTGCTGGTTCCTACCCCTTAAATATTTTTTGATTGCATTTATTAACTTTATAGATATTTAATTACATAATTCAATTATAATATATTTAGCTAATTGTAAGAACGTATTTAAATCATTAATACATCTAATCCAAACAAGCACTCAATTAAAAGCAAAACTTGCCTACGTATTTCGTGTTTTGCTTATTAGGTTACTTTCGTAAAGTTGCTGTAATTCTCTACGTATAAGTAATTTATTCATTGATTTAGTCATTAACTAATATTTTTATATAATCAATTTTAAAATTAGAGTAATGGCCAAAAAGCATGACTTAAAACTTTTAGTAGTGAAAACGCGCTCAATCATTGCAAAGGTAGCTAATTTTGAAAAGTTTTTAAATGATTTAAATGGGACAATTCTAGAACATGTGTTCACAAAAATAAGTTTAAGAATAGCAAATTTTAAACACCTTGCCGAAAAATATGCGAACCTTTATATTGAACTAGATGCTCTACCTGCTGAAGACATACAGTATATTGTATTTTATGAAAGATTTATTGAAGTTACCTGGAAGGCCACAGATATGCTTAATAAAATAAAACTGCAAAATACACAAATGATTCTTAAATTCCAGTATAAGTAATTCCAACAATGCCAATGCGAAGTTACCCTAAATTAGGCTTCCTTTATTTTACGGCGATTATCAAAATTTGATATCATTGTAGGAGATGTTTAAGGCCCTTATATATGGTAATCTAGCCTTTTCAGACGTAGAATGTTTTTTACACATAAGTGCCAGTTTAAAAGGGGAAATTAGCCAACTTATCGCTAATATTCAACCAACAAGGGCAAATTATAAATTGGGCTTTGATCTCCTATATGAACGTTACAATCATCCTAATTGTATCAAGAGTATATATAAACGGTATTTTCGATTTAAAAACCATAGGTAAAGATTTGGGCACTTTTCATGACAAATTTAACAAACATATTTGTAGCCTCCAAAACATTAATGTGCTTGTAGATCAATGTTCACTTTTCATCAGTCATTAATAAATTTGATAACGCTACACGGGTTGAGTTTTCTAAAATAAAATCCAGAAACATTCCCACTCATCAAGTATTTGACGAATTTTTAAAACTTAGAAGACACCAATTACTTGAACAAATTGAAAAGGGCAAAATCAGTTGAGGAAATTCCAATCAAAATAACATTTCTACAAAACTTAATAGGAATAGTCTATATAAATATAAAACTAACAGTTACAAACACATTCGCGTTAACAAACAAACGGATGAACTGCAGCCATTGTCAACTTGATTATAATTGAATTAATTGTCCTACAACTTTCAATCAAACAGCATTTTAATAAGGTAACTAAATTAAAATTGTGCAGAAATTGCATGTTTCACGGGTTGTCAGTCAAATGCATGTCCACACTAAAGATGCAATAAAAGGCATCACACATTGTTGCATGTTGAAGTCAGTGATAAGATCTTTCTTAATCAACTTAATCGTGTTGACAACATGTATAGGAACAAACCTTTACAGTGATTCACCAACATCTATAGCTCTTTCATTCTTTACCAAAAGAGTTGACCAAATTCTACGCTCAACTGCTTAAATAATAGTAAAAGACTGCCACAACAAACGGCACGCAATAAGTGCTGTCTTAGTTTCAACTTCACACGCTAATTTTATATTTAAAAATCAAGCAAACAAGCTAAAAATTAAACTACAGAAATTCAACATGAAGTTAATTGAATGATATAGTATGATTAATATCCATAATTCCACAATGGACTTGAGAAATATAAATAAAAATTTCACAAGTGAAAAAATTTGTTAAATAAATATTTCTAATATTTTATGGACTAGATTGAGTTTTGAATTAATTAATTCCTAATTTTTATTTACGAAGTTAACAGGCACCTCCGAATCTACAACATGTGTAAATATTGGAATAGCATCTGTTCACACTAAATTCAAAATCAATCTTCATGGTCTATTTCCAAAATTGCAGAATTTTTGCCACATATCAGTAACAGTATCAAATTGACTGAGTATATCTTTAACTGCGCCCTGGAAAGAACTTGGTAAAAACTCGTATGTTCTAGAAAACTCCAACAAAGGTAATAATTCAATAGTCCATTCAAATTTGGCCTTAAACTCAAACATGGACGATTTAAATTCATTAAACGAAACGATTTAAAGCTTTTGAAAAATTGAGGAAGTCCACCCAAATAAACAAATTATCCATATTCTCAACTGAGGAACGATTTTGCAAAGAACATTTTATCTGGACAGTATCACGTGATACCTGTTGTATCTATATTTTAATTTCAAACTGGCTCAATTAGGGCATTCCAAGGATCAAGTTATTGAAAGATTTCTTAAATTAAGGCAAGAATTCGTAAAATGTATCGATGAATACATTCAATTAGGACATGCCCAAACTCAAACTTGATGAAATTAAACGTCCAACACATGGTATTTCTCGACATCCAAATACAATCAAATATTTCAACCCTCTATTTACCGCACCATGCTGTTGTGAAGATCGGCTCCTTAACTATAAAATTGAGGGTGGCTTTTGACGGTTCGCTCAATCGAGCACGGGTATTTCATTAAATGAAACACAAATTGTGTGTCCAGTAATAAGATGACCTTTTCCAGATATTACTCAGATTTCGTCAATATCAATTTACCCTCACAGACGACGTCGAAAAGTGTTATCGCCAGATTCTTATACAACCTAATGAAAGAAAACTATAGCGATTATTATGGCGGGATAGTCCAAATTGTTCCATTGACGTTTATCAATTAAATGTAGTAACGTATGGAACAACTACTGCTAGCTGCCGTGCTACAAAGTGTTTAGAGTACTTAGCCGATACAAATGCAGAGATTTCCAAAAACAGTCAGCATTTTGGAATAATTATTTTATATAGACGACTTGTTAACGAGACTTAACACCGTAACTGAAGTTAATCAAATTAAAGCTGAGCGTGCCTCAGTACTCACCAGTGTTAAATTTTCTATAAGAAAATCCCAATAGAACAAGCCAGAACTATTGTCAAATCATGACGACTGTGATTTCTCCCGTAACATAATTCCCTTATGTGACTGTGAAGGCAGTAAAACTTTGAGTCTATCCCGGAACATCAAACTGTTTTCTTTATTTTGTAGGTTCTTAGGTACTTCGTAGATTAAGAATAAGGCACAACTTTAACTGAACAATTTATTTAATTTCTTTATAAATGCAAATTTCACAACTGTAACATAAATTTTAAATCATAAATTTCAATTCTCTACAATCAAAACCATCGTGGGCATCGCCCCTCTTCCGCAGCGCATTTCCCACTACCGCTTCCTTCACTTTTATCCTACTCTAAATCTACTGATGCGCGCTTTTCGTATACTAACTACCACAACTTATAATTTAATATAATAAAAATACTTGACATGAGTGGGACGGGTACAAATGTCATCTCTAATTTCATTCAGTATAGCACAAGTCCTCAGCTTAATTGCACCCATATCAACAAACCCAACATTCTAGCGTTATTAGCACAAATTTTGACTCTCTTGGTCTCATTTTTCCAATCATCATTATCGGAAAATTAATAATCCAGGTAATGTGGAAGAGTGGCGTGGGATGGAATGAAAATAGGTTTGAATTCGGAGTTTTGCATTATTTAAAAGCAATTAATTTTGTTGAAAGATATTGAAATCCCTAGATGGTCTTTACGAAAAGGGTGGGTTACCGACCGACTTCACGAGTTGTCTGATAGTAGTTCAAGTGCTTATGAAGGAATAGTGTGTATCCAAAGTATAGACGTCCATAGTTATTGTTTAGTACAACTTTTATGTGCTAAATCACGTGTTGCCCCCTGGCGCGCAGTCGCAATACATAGATTACTATTATGTGCGGCCTGTTGTACAATTAATGCAAAACGGTAAACAGTCCTTAAGTATCCCATTTAGCAATACTTTTCTATGAATGAATTCTAGTATTGTATTAAACATCTAGTAAATATAAAGCATTTATCGCCAATCGAATACCCTTGATTCATAGACTAACACACGTTAAGCAGTGGCATCATGTCCCGTTTAAACTAAACTCGGCTGATTTAATATCTTGAGAATGTAATGTTACCTGATAAAAACTCCTTATGGTGGCGCGGTCCTGATTTTATAAATTTACCTCAGTGCCATTGCCAAACCAAACTTTTAAGTTCACCGATGCAGAAATATGGTAGATGAAATCAAATATACGTTTTGCAACAATATCACAAACAATTTGACATTAAGCAGAAACGTTATTCCTTAAATAAGATAAAGTGGGCAACTGCTTTGGTATTGCGGTTTGTGAGCGATTGCAAAATTTCTAATTGCAAGCGTCCCTTACGTGTATAAGAGTTGCAGCATTCTCTAGACGCTTTTATAAAACTGTGCTAAGCCAAAATATTTTTGAAAGAATTAAAAGCACTCAGACAAAATGAAACCCTAAAGACTACATCCGATATGCTGTTGTTAAATCGCTTCTAGGACAAACAAGACATACGCGTCAGCGGTCGGGTAAAGAATTCTGAAAACGACTTCTCTAAGAAATTTCCCAAGAACCATATATACTGACTTCCATAAAAATCGCAACAACTGGAACTAGTTGAACGATTTTATTGAAATTTTTACAAATGATATAATTTATCACTACAAATAGATGAGTAAAATTTAAAAACAAAAGAACAGAAATAAAAAAGTTTTTTCAATAATGAGTTGTTCCGCCACAATCTGCTATGCACTAATGTAGACGGCGTAGCATACTGTCGATCAAGTGATCAATATCGACCTGTCGAAGATGGCGCAAGTCATCTGAGACTGTGGTAAATCAATCAGCCGCCTACCTATCACATCCTATACATGCTCAATGGGTGACAAATTAGACGACCGAGCAGATCATGGAAGGACGATAATTTTAGCTACTTCCAAAAAGCGTGTTCTAGTTCGTGCCGTATGTGGGCGCGCATTGTCTTGTTGAAAAATGAAATTTTCCAATCCCGAAGATATGGAAGTGAAAGTGGAAGTTCCAGCACATTCGCAATGTAACCGGCTGCGTTTAAGGTACCGTTAATGAAGACCAAGGGTAATCTGTTACTATAACATATTACACCCCATATTATCACTCCTAGTGTGAGGCATATATTGGGTTCCACAAAAAATGTTCAATTTTTGCCTTCCTCGTGCATCCGCCTGATGCTCATATGACCGTCTTGGACCCACAAATAAAATCGAGTCTCGCCACTGAAAACATAGTTTGATGCCGTTCTTGTGTCCAATTCCCTTGTTCGTTGCTCCATTCCAGTCTGCGGGCATGGTGAAGTGGGATCAGAGGAAGATACAAACATAGACGGTACGAATGCAGCCCATAAATTTTTATCTGCCGATAAATAGATGACATTGACATTTTACGCTCTACACCTCCCATCTAGTTTATTGCAATTGAGTACGTTGTGGAAAATCTGCCTCTGGTGGCCAAAAGTCTCAAACGACGCCCCCAGGGTTGCCCAAATCCAGGGCGACGTTGTTGAATCTCTTCTTCATGCCATTTGGACCAACATCACACCGCCGTTGCAACATCACGATTTACAAGGCCAGCAATGCAAATATTATGGCCATGTTCAAAATCATTTAATTTTCGATAATTTTGCATTACGAACTCTTGGCATTTTTAAATGTTCAGAAGGCAATAGTGTACAAACAATTCGCAAAATTGACAGACATTACACACTGATTGTTTTATTTCATAAAATTTATTGATACTACGTGCAAAAAAATAAATTTAAAAAAAACAACAGCAACCGATAGATTGTAATATTGTAATATTAATCATTCCTTTACTTTATCAAAATAGGCATTTTCTGAAACATTAATTAAAATTGATCAACAACTGCCATGTGTTGCGATTTTTATGGAAGTCAGTATATTTAGCAAACAGCAATCTCAATTGAACCTGCTGCATTGTGATACTTAGCATCCTTTAGTACATGAAGGGCATCATATTGGCATATATCAGGCAGAAATTGTGCTAGGGAGACGGCCCATAAATGTGTAAGTTTTCAGAGCTTATCTAACACCTGTTCATTCCCTCATGGGCGATTTGCCAATCAACGATTACAGCATAACGCACCCTCTTTTCATTATCTAGAAGTTGATTATACCGGTCCAGTAGTGGTTAAAAATAAAAACCCGGGGGTACCAAGCAAATGAGGGCTGATTTATATCTTTTTATTCGTTTGTTCTGTAACTCGAGTTAGACCCGAGTCTGATCCTTGCTGCATTCATAACGGCATTTAAACGTTTTATAAGTCATAGAGGCAAACCTAGAAATATGTTTGCTGATAATGAAAGCAATTTTGAACGTGTGTATAAGGAATTACAAGAACTACCAATTTGTAAAAGCGGATCGAAACCATAAGTTTCTATCAGAATACTTATTGAATGAAAACAAAACGGGAGTACATTGTTCCCAGTGCTCTTTTTCGGGGTGGGATATGGCAAGGAGGTATCAAATTCGTCAAAAGCATTTAAGATAAGTATTCGGCGATGCGAGCCTCACGTATAAAATATTTTACACTGCCTTAACCTAAATAGAAGCAATACTGAATTCACAGCCCTTATCCCCAATTTCCGCTGATTCTGAAGACCTCAAGTTACTAACTCTAGTACATTTTCTTATTAAATATCCTCTGTTCCATTCTAGTGCTTCGCCAAAATACATTATCAATATATGAACGCATCCAAATAATGTTGCAAATATTCTGGAAGAGATCGAGTTTGGAGGAAATTCTGGAACTGCAAAAACGAACCAAATCGTTTCAGAATCTTCCTCAACAATTAATGGTAGATTCGCTCGTTACCGTTAACGAAGGCAACTTGCCTCCGCTGCATTGGACCTTAGGCAGAGTAAACTAACTTCACCTAGGTTCAGACAACGTGTTTCGAACTGTCACGCTACTCCTCGCGAACAGACACCTTATCAAACGTGCCATGAGTTGATTGTGCGTAACGAGTATTTTTTGTTTTTAATTGCCCTTTAATGATTACGATCAACCTTTAATTATTTTATCGTAATTTTGTATTTTTTCATTTAAAATCTACAGATTTCAAGACGGCCGGTGTGTTTGGGCTGTCCTTGAGGTGAAATAGTTTATAATGTCGGGTAAATTTACCAGACGGTGGTCCACCACCAACCACCTAAAAAGCATAACGTTGTGCGGTGATCAATGCTAATTTTCTACTTTATAAACGATGTTAATTTCATGTAAGAACAGTATCGTAATAAACGCTTTTGGTTAGTTTTAAGTGAAAATCTTTATTATATATACTTTCGTCGTAAAAAAAATGTATATACACCTCTCAATGCTTTGTAGTCATCTGGCAATAATTTGTACCTCAGCAAAAAGTATACATTTCTCGCTCTTGTTGTATAACGTACTATTAATACACAATTTTTATTTGATTTATTTCATGTTGTATTAATTTTAGTTATAAAACTTATTTTAAATTAGTATAACAATTATTTATAATTTGCTATAAAAGATACAACGCACAATTTTAATAGCCATAAACTGAAAACACGAAAACGCCATAATTCTTTAATTAATAATTTAATACATTAATATAATAAAATATTATAATTATTTATATTCGATTTATATAAATATTTCATGGAAATGTTTAATTAGCAGTAGGTTCAATTATAACTTTATGCGACAAATAAAGATAAAATTTTAATAAGAAAATATTTTGACCATTATAGGAATTGTAAGTGAAAATTAAAAATTAACTATTTCTTTTTTAATTAAATTTTCTTAATGTAATTTCACTAACAATTTTAACAATATTTATGCCATAAATGAGCGTTGAAATTTGATTTGTAATAGCTTTTAGATTTTTACAATTATTTTAAAAGTTTGAATTAACCATGTAAAAAACAACTGCTGCAGAAATGTCGGTGCCAAATATAGTGTGTCCAAGAAATGGGCAGAATTATTTAATACGGAGCCTTTGTAAACACATCTGTAAAGAATTTTAGTCTAATTCAAAAAAAATTGCAAATTTTCGCTTTAAAATTTGTCTATTCAACTTAGCATAAAGTTATAAATAAGGCTTGTTATGCCTTTGTTGTGTTTATAAAACGCCGGATTACCTTTTGCGTATCATAACCAAGTCTATGTATATAATTTTCCACTATTCGTAAGATGTTTTAATTTTGGTAGTTAAAAAATTGTAAAAACTATTTCTATTTTAAACTGTTTTCACAAAATTTAAATAAAATAATGAATTTAAATGCAAATATTTTATTTTATAACGTACGTTTCCTACATATTACCTAATAGGGGGAATATTTATTAATAAAAGTAGTTTTTTTATTATATTTGCGAAATAATCTTATTTCTAACGTCAGTCTATATACGCCGGCGATTAACTCAACTTTATTTTCGATTTTAGCTTAAAATGCGAATTACAAAAATAAATTACACATAATTTAATCGTACCACCCCCCACATATGAATAACTATTGTAAGCAAATAATATGCTAATTTCTGTCTAAATAATTATTATCCAATTACTATGGTTTTGAAAAAATACAGAGCATGGTTACAATTTTAGCTCCAGAACAATTCAAACTCAAAATATCGATTAACATTCTTTATTATGATTACATTTGGTATTACACCTTACTAACATTTATTTGGAATATGTGTTAGTCCACGTCGTTGAGTATATCCCAGTATGAACGTCGTTTCCAATAGTCAAATAGTTTATGAATGACAGTCATCCAGATTAACATGTAGGTTGGGACTCAAAACTTGAATTCCAAACATTTGGAAACTACAATTTAGAAATAAAGTGTATGAACGGTTTTTGTTTTATATACCGAGGTGTATCTGCTGTTATGAGCATGATGCTGTTAGCAAGGAAAGTATTTATTATAAGCAATATGATTAAATTAGAACAGTTGAAGCTAATATTTCATGAAAAAGTGTGCTGAAAGTTAATTCTTGCTCGAGTAACATCGGATGGTTCTGTGTACTTATAGGCGATGCATAGGTTAAAAACGTAACAAAATTCCCATTTAAATTTATGCCTCTTTTGTATTTCATAACTAAATTATATAAAAAAAGTCAATGTCATTTAAAAATGTGGAGACCCAATATTTAACCATTTCTTCCGTGGACAATTCAGGCCAAAATCAAAACAAATTTTGTGTAGGTCCCGGTGCTGCAGCCCTGCCTTAAATCCGGCCCTTGAAAGTGTAAAACTACGTTGACTATTAATAATTTTATATACTCGTATAAATCAATAGAATTGTTTTTCATATGTTTGTCGCATTTAAAAATTTTAATAATCAATTTTTGATGTGTCGCCAGCCGCATACAACTTCTATTCCTTTTTACCGCATTTTTAATTTTCTGTAACATTTCGGGCGTGCGATTACTTCACGAACCTTGTCCATTAGCTGTTGAATGGTTTGAAGCCCTGCAAAATATAACCTAGGGTCGTCAAATCAGAGCATCATCAAGGGCAATACAAATCTCTGTTACGAGAGATTAAACATCCTGGAGGCATGTCGTTCACATTCACTGACGTTAATTAAATTCATATGTATCTTTAAACACATTTGAATTAATACCGGGTCAAATTAAAATGGACCGAAATACTTCAAAACATTATTGCGGAAGCCTAACACGTCTGTTAACAACAAAATCACATAAAATAGAACATTTTTTTGGAAAAAATTGAAAATGCCGCCATTTTGAGGACTATTAGAAAATGTGTATAAATGTCTAGACACACTCCTATTTCAACTACGTGTATAGAAATAACATGTTATTTTAATATCAAATTACGGAATCTTTCCGTGTTTATTTCGTGTGAACACTGACCTATCCCAATGCACAGAATGATCTACATTTTTATTCGTTCGTAGTTTTACGTAGACAAAAATAGAACATTTAATATTAAACACGCTCAATTACAGTAGAAACTCTATCCAGATTTTTATAACTAGCGTAATTTTGATTTTTTCTTTTTCGACCATTTCAATTTTTAAATTGCGTAAAAAATTATAAATTATTTTTTATTGTTATAACACATTCTTTTATTATTTTAGTTATTTTTGATAGGGACCTTTTTTATTTAAACACATTCTTAAAAAAATTGTAATATAATTGTACGACATGCCAAATAAAAAATTGAGGATATCGTTACGTGCACGATTTGAAATTACACTAAGTGTAGGTTTTATAAACACAAAATCAAAGGAATTGAACTGTATTTGTTCTGTGTATTACATTTCAGACTTGAAGAATATTTTTCTTAATTTTTTTCAATCTGTAATTTAAGACAAGATCAATACAATGAGAACTGAAGAACTGGCCTTTTTACAAAAGTGTTGCAAATGCTCATCTCCACTGTGTATATACGCTTATGTCCTACAACGTAATGGTGGTTGCGTTCGGAAATACATTTCAGGAGAACCACGAATTGTTCGTAAAGCATCACGTATTCGTTCTGTTAATAGTTCTAGGATATTAATAGCCACTACATAAACTAATTGTTTCATATGGCCCTATAAATAAAAATCATAGGGATTATTATATAAAACTTTGGTAACGAAAAACATTCACACTATTGTTCAACAGCATTTGATAGAAGTCTTCACAATGTAATATTACATACAACGTTTGGAAACTAACACGAGACCATAAATGAAATTAATATCCCCGATTTATGTACATTTTGCATTTTAGAATGATTTAACAGCTGCGTCATCGTTTATTCACTTAAAACAACACTTCAGCTAGTTTGTTTTTGCAGGATCTGACATGGCATTTTTTGACGGCAATTTTTGGAAACGATAAGGAATTTTTTAAAAGAATTTTTCTCTTGATTTAGAAATATTCCTGCATTTATGGTCAAAGTTTGTCGGTCTATTTTAATTTCACCTTGTATAATCTCCATTTAAAATCTTGATTGTATTAAATTGTTTTTAAAAAAGCGTTTGTTTAATTACTTAAATGTTATTTATTTGCTACTTAGTAATAAGTAAAAGAAAACGTTTTATTTTAACTTGAGTAAATACGTTATTGCGGACACAAAGTTCGGTGACAAGTACAATGTTTTGAAGCGTCATCAAAAAAACAGTTTCTTTCGGCAAAATAAATAATTTATATTAACTTGGCTGTGAGGCGAAGCAAAACAACGTGTACGGTATCATTCTGCCGAAACTGCCGAACTAAATATTATCAATCCTAGTTGTTCCATGTTGACCACTGGAAGGTTTGAATCATCTCTATAGCGGTCTCAACTAACTGCTTTTGTTTTCAAAAAGCAAAGGTCCAATGATGTTTTCAGAACTTGTGCTGGATATAATGGTACGCGATGAGTGCCGAGAATTCTCACCTTCTTAGAAGTGACCTTTTTATTTATTAGCACGATTACTGAGATGAAAATGGGCTTTATCAATTAATTTAATTTTACATGGCAAAAGTTCATGATAGCATGCAGTATTCCAATTACTGGTTATGGTCTATACAGCAGCCTTGCACCATCTACATTTTATATGGGAAAGGATATAAGTTAAACTTCACAATTCGACGTAAACTGTGCGTATATAAATTTAATTGCGCACCAATGCTTCTAGAGATTCTTCAACACTTTTAATAACACGTGCGATATTTTCGGTGATATGGGTTGTTATTCGTCCTCATATATATCTGCGGTCTAACCTTAATTCCGAAATCGTTTTTGAGGCGCTAGCCGACTAAGATATTTCTTTCAAAATTCTCTCTGAGTTGCAATAATTAAGTTATTATTTTTAACGAAATTTGTAATATTCTTAATATCACACATCAGCCAAAATGAAACTTATATAAACGTCATTATAAACAAATGACGCCAAAATAAAATGGCAGAGTGACACTTGCTGTAACTTAAACTTATAATAAGAATTTCATTTGTAAATTTATTCTTGATCGTTTATTAAGAAAAGTAGTACTAAGAGGTTAATTTTGTCTATTTAATCGATTCCATTAACTAACCAAATGGAATTTATTATTAGGCTTTCATAAAATCGCTCTAATTTGAAAAAGTATTCAAATAATATTAGATAATAACTTTATAATGCAAGGTGTCTCAGATATTGCAAATATTTGCTCATCAAATTACGCGCCAATCGAGATTGGTTTTAGGAGATTCATTAGCCATGTAGAACTTTCGTGCTTGTTATCAACGCGCTAATTCGTTAGTTGCTGTGCGATGTCTGTATCGATAGTATTATGGATTATACGATATTGGGCAGGTCCCAACTGCTGCTGTGATATTGTATTGGTTAAAATTGTTTCAATCTACATGTTCCACCACGAGAGCACGTCGAACGTCTAGGAAGTGTAGTACTTGTTCGCCATTCGGTTAGATAGAATCCGCGAGTTAGTTGATTAATCAATTTTTCGTATTAGAGGCGTCAGTGGCCAGATTACACTGACAACCCGTGGTTCTAATAAGTTGAAGCAATTTGTCACACACCCAATACTCAAGAAGGGGTAACATCATTTGGCCCCTAGATTTTTTGTGTGGACACCTTAAAGGAAAGTCTACGACAATTTCCCAGTGACTACCGCAAACTTAAATGTTAAAATTCAGGAGAAAATTTCTTACATATCCCCAGATGTACTTTGAAGGGTCTTTATTAATGTAAACCAGCAGTTTGAAGTGTGCCCCCAACGTAATGGACAATATTTAGATGAGGTTATTTTTAAACAATAAATATCCTAAGTTTGTGCTTTTGCTTTTTGTCGCTAAGTAATTCGTTTCTGTCGTATGTTATTTTAAAATATTTAAAGACTTTTGAGACACCCTGTGTAATTATATATTACATTTAAGTACCGTACACTAAATTTCGCATTAAAGACGAAAACGGTTTGTTTCCAGATAAACTGGGATAGGTCAAAGTTAACTCGCAATTATTATGGACCATGCTTATGCACACCGTAAAGAAGAATTAAAAAATAAAATATAAAAATTGAATAGTTGGAAAATTTTTTCGCATGTACATATATAGGAATTGCAAACTGCTGTCAAATATTTTGTTGGTTTGATTGTTTTTGTATATTGAAATAATTTAAGTGTATACTATTATGGAACACAGTAACTGTTGGACTAGGATTAACTTAAGTTTCTTAGTTCTGCTTTATCTTTCGATCTTATAATTTGATCTTTAAGTACTCGTATTTAGTGGCATCATTTATTAATTTTTAAAAACAGATTAATTGTAAATATAAATACCTACATATGTAAGTACATATGTATTTGTATCAGTTGGTTACTGGATGGCGTCATCACTTATTTAATATCATGTAAAATCGTGCACAGTATGAAATTCTTCTATGGGAGTGTGAATTTCCAGAAATGAGCAAAACATTTATAAGATGTTCCGTTTTTTTAGATGCAAGTACACTAAAATTAACTGATGATTGTTTCCGTGCTATGCTTGGATATGCTCTATTTAATTGAGCAAATAACTCGCCTACAGTTACATTAATATAAATAAAATATAACAAGTGCCATCCTGTAGAATAAAATAATTCGACCTCGCATATATAGTAGGCTGCATCAATATTATTAAAGTCAATCAAAATTGCAGTTGCATTAAATTACAGCTGCATCGGTATACGTATGAATGTATACAAATACAAGGAAGTCATTACTCCTGAAAAAAAAGTCCGGCAGCAATTTTAGTTTGTAATATACATATGCGTCTAAATAAAATACAACTGTTAGTAATGATTTATTTATTTAAACAATTGCATTTGATAATGTTAAAAAATTTATTTACATTGTTGACTATCAGCATAAATTAATATTTAAAAACACAAAATGTGACCGTTATAAAACTAAAGGATATAAAACCTATAAAACTTTATTTTACTTCAAAACTTTTTAGCAGGTTGCAAAGTTTTATATTTATAAATGTTTAAATATGATTATATTCAGTGATGACGTACTTTTTATTTACATTTATTAGGTATGGCAATTTCTTTATTTACATATACATATCGAAACATAAATATTACTCAAGTTTATTAGTCATTTTTAAACTCCGTTCAAGGAAGTGGTAAAAATATTATTTTAAAGGGTTATTTTTAAATTTTAATTAAAATATATATGTACGTACTTACATACATATGTATGTATGTGTTAATGTGTCTATTCCAAATTTATCTTGTTTTATACGGGAAAGCTTACTTTAGTTTCTATTCAGTATAACTCTTGTTTATTTGATTTAACATAAAGCTTACAGGGCGACATTTTAAAGTTATTCTTTCTAGTTTTATCAGGACGACTAATAATAGCCTTAAATAAAGAAAAAATATTTTAACTAAAAATTGTAAAAATAAAATAGAGTAATGCGAAATGTTAATACAATTAACATTCATTCCGTTACAAAATATATACATACATATGTATGTACTCGTAGTTTGTATATAATAATCGAATTAAAACAGCAAAAAAATTTTTACATATTATTTTCATTGTAAAATCCATACTTTTTTTATTAATATATAGGATAAACATGCTTGTTGTGGATCAGTTAAGTTGAAAACACAATGACACAGACACTTTACTGTCGGTTAATCCATGCAGATTTTTATCATTTTAAGCTAACTGCAGTAGAACCTCGATATTTGGACAACTAGACCTGATTCCATAATCATTTCAAAGTAGTTTTAATTTTAAAGCAATTTCAATTGCTATAGTTCCATTTGTTTATTTGCTTAATACGTAATTATGAATTGAACTATAATAAAAGTGTACTACTGTAATTTAATACTCCTTATAAAAAACACGTACAGCTTGGCCGTTATAACCTGAGAAAGGCCGAGTAGATAGGTTCGGTTTAATGCATGACAAATCGTGCCTTTTATACCATAAAGTACATTCAAAACAGAAAGCCTGTTGTTGTTTATGCATTGCCTGCACTAATAGGGAATGTTTTATGAAGCTGTATGTAAAATTCATTAATATTGAATTACAAATAGTAAAATGTTAACAAGCATACGCACGTTTTATAAATAAATAACTCCAGATAATATTCATGGAAGATAAAACTGTTGAAAAGCGTAAATATGTATAGCACAAATTTCAACTTTAAAATAAAATTATAAACATTTTGCACCGCCGGGTGGCGGTTTAAAATTTGTGTTTAAAGGCATCATCAGAATCAATATCACGTTTAGATTTTACACGATTTGTCACGTATGTATGGGTTGTGGATTTTCTTATCACTTTTTGTTTCTTTTAATATTCGGTAAACAGAAGTTACTATTGTGATACCTAAATGTTTTTTTTTAATTTCCCTTTAAAGGAATTACTAATGTCTATTTCTTTCTTTGAAATATTTTTTAAAAATTCAAACTCAACTTCGCAGCTTCTTATGCCTTTGAAAATTGCTAGCGTACTGATAATTTCAACGAATTTTTACTTCGGAGTATACAAAGCCGTGCCCTCTCCAAGCACCTTATGCGCAGTGTAAAACTTTTTCTCATGTTAAAACGGCCGAGCTGTAATATTTATTTAGGACGTGTTTGTAGTAGTTTGACCTATAAAAGTTCTTTGGTCTTGTTACCTTTCTTTGTAATAACTTAAAACAATTTTAAATAGGACGTTATGTTAATATTTAATTTTTAAAAAAACTGATTGTTTCATTGTATCGTACTACTTACTACTAAAATTATTTGTTAAAATCACAAGACTCTAAATTGTTTTCTCCTTAAATATCAGACGCAAAATTAATACAATTCATTTTATTTTAAATTTTGTAACGTGTTCAACGGAGATATTCGAAAATAAAATATTCAATTCTTTTTACGCGGACCTGTAACAATATTATTACCTAAAAATTTCTATTGTAAAGAAAATAACAACTGAAAATTAAATCTTTTATTTACTTATTTTGCCTTGCAAAAATTATTTTTAAAATTTTACTTGTTAGATTCGCGGACTGGAAGTTGAGAAAACACTGTTCTAAAGTATGCCAAGTAAACTAATATAAAATACTTTCAACTGTATGTTCTAGAATACATATTTTTAAAACAAACATATGTTCCATAGTTTAACATATACCGATGAGACAAATCAAGGGCAACGATATTACTATTCGGCACAGCGCGCGCGCGCCTAGATTAGACTTGATACTATAATTGTTAATATGTATTTGAAAAACGATTGAAAAAATGTTATAATACATTTTGTTCTACAGGTCGATTAGTTTTTGGTGTATATTTACATCTAAAATTATTTTATGATAATACGTGACTACATAAAATATTTGTTTTATTTTGCAACTCGCTATGTTTTATAATTCCTGTATCCTATTCTCCCCTCCCCCTCAACACTGAAGAATTAACAAAGTTCTTATGTGCAACTAAAAACTGCAATAATAACTAATCAAAACGAAAAATTCAGTTAATCACGACCAAACTGGATTTATATTGGAATCTGTTACAATAATCGTGTCCTCTTAAGATATCGATATAAACTAGCTAGCTACAGTCGAATAAAAGGGGTGCATAAACAAAATCTTAATCAGTAATCAATATCTCAAAGTCCAATAATTGATTGAATTAGAAATATGTCATGCCATAGTTTGATAGATTACATTCATTCAATTTTCTTCCAAAAGAGGTTTTGCCAAACAGCAATGATCATACGAAAAAGATGAAAAAATTCTTTTTTGTTTATAATTGAATGATAATTAGTAATAAAACAAATGCAATGGCGTAACAATTTTTTCATTACATGATGTGTCCCAAAAGTCATGAAATATTTTTTTTACCGCGCCCCTATTGGCTGCAGCGCTACCTAGCTGATATAGTTAGATGAGGGGAAACTTCAGTTTCACAGCGCACCCAAGGTTAGTCTGCCGGAGCATCGGTGGAGTCAGGATAGCAAATTTAGTGCACCACTGCTTTGAGACCACGTCACGACGCGCAATGGTGGATACTCTCGAACAATGTTGGGTGATCAAATTCTACACAAAACTCGACAAAAGATCTACTGAAAGTCACGAATTGCTTAAGCAAGCGAGACAAAGCGCCATAGTGCGGAATGTCACACCTCAGCATTTCCGAAACGGAGGAAGGCGAAGATGAGCGAATCTAAAGTAAAAACAATGTTGATTGTCTTTTTCGACGCCAAGGGTGTAGTCCGCAAAAAGTTTTTTACCTCAAGGACAGGCCATTAATGCTACATGGATGTACTGAAAAGATTAAGGAAAAGAGTCGTTCGAGCGCGAAAAGACATTGGCGCTACTTGGTTTCTGCATCACGACAATGCACTCAGCCATACGTCTCTACGCGTCTGTGAGTTCCTGGCGAAGCATAAGGTGGCAACGCTGCCGCAGCCACCTTACAGTCCCGACTTATCTCCGGCCGACTTCTTTTTGTTCTCGACAATCCAGTCCACATTCACGCGTGTCGTAACGTGGTCTCAAAACAGAGGTGTACTAAATCTGCTATCTTAACTCCACCGATGCTCGGAGCAGACTCACCTTAGATGCGCTGTGAAGTTGTGGTTTCCCCCATCTAACCAAATCGGTTAGGTGGCGCTGCAACCAATAGGTGCGGCAAAAAAAATATTTCATGACTTTTGAGACACACCTTGTATAGCCACTGGTTAAATAAAAAAAAAACTATTTTCGGTTAAAAGGTATGTTTTTATACCGTAAAAATCTATACTAAAATTTAGTGTAATATTTTCAACAGTTTTCGAAATTTTTGGTAAAAACCGAAAAAAATAAAAACTTTAAAACCAAGAATTTTAGGACATACATTTATATGAACATACACACTGTGTATTTCGTGCGTATAAAATATTTAAAACTTCAGTTCTGGTATAAAGCAGTGTGTTTATTGAATTTATAAGAAAACCGTATGAATATTAAAATGACACTAACTAAAGCGATTAAAAAATTCAATAAGAACTCGCTTTACCTTGTTGTAAAAAAATTCAATCTTTTTACACTAAATTATTAATGAAAACAGCTACATAATACATTAATTATGGAATTGAAATTTAATCGAATGTACATATGATTTCCTTTACACTGCCTTTACATATTTGTTGTCCTTATTTTATTATTTCTACATTTCAGTAGATATCTTTAACCTTATATTCTTTCATTTTAAAATTTGGAATAGTCTTATTCGCATGTTACATATCTGATGTGCTTCACAAGGGCTTATAACAAAATCTTCAAATACATAGTTAGAGAAAATTTGGGGTTTGTTACTGTTCGTCCTTGAATTTAGATATTGTTTTCATATTTTTACTATTAAATATTCGGTGCTCTATAAAAGTCATGAGACACAATCGATACATCATGAATAAATTATTTTATAAAATAAAAAATAATATATAAAACATACGCATACGTGTATCGACACTAATAATACAGAGTTCAAATGAAATAAGTTCATTACTTAAATGGTGATAATCGGCATCCATGTGTATTAAATGGAATTGTATCTTGAAGTGCGGTTTAGGTCAAAATCAACATCGCGCCATTTACCGTTTATACTGGACGTATTGAAATTATAACTTTAATATTAAGCTGCATCTTAAGAATGTAAAATTGATAACACTAATTTCTATTTTTATTTGTTTTAATGCTTTCCTTGGATAAAAAACGGCGTGAATACTACCCTTTATGGAAAGTTGATGCTGATTTGTAAATAAAAAAGCCTTTGTTCTACAAATGTACTTGTAATTAAATTTTAATAATACTTTATAACTAACGAAGTAAATTTTTGAGTCTAATTACAGTAACGATAAATTATATAAAATGCAACAATATCATAAATTTAATTGTATTTAAGATTGTACTTCTGTATACGTATATTGTATTACTTTATAACGTGTGACCCAGAAGTCTTGGAATCAATTCTTGCCATAACTTTGAAAAGGTAGATCTTTTGTTATTTCACACACATATTAAAATTAAAACGCTAAAACAAATAACTCACAAATATAATTTTCATTAGTTGTCACTGATTATTACAAATTACTACTACAGCTGACGAACAAATTATTCCCTTTAAAGATAAAATTTCCATAAAACCACAAACGGGGATATAAAATCGTCTAAAAAATTGCAAGATGCCATCAGACAAAAATATGAAAAATAAAGGTAGAGGAGCAATATTGCAAAAAACGGCTGTAGTAGATGTTGTTCCAATCAAAGCACTATGTTGGTATGACAACAAAATCGTGACCCTTGTTTCGATCTGTGGTGAAACTTTTCCATTACATCTTGTAAAACGATTTAGTAAAGTGGAAATAGAAAAAAATATGTGCCATGTCCAGATATAACAATAATTTATAATACATATATGGGTGAAGTAGACCTTCAGGACTCATTATTGGGTTTATATCCTATACATACTTGAACCACAAAATGGTACCATGGGATATTTTTTCATTTAATTGATGTTGTAATAGCAAATTCATGGCTACTCTTAAGAAGAATACATGCCAATGCTACTGATAAATCTAAAATGAGCCTATTCAAATTCAAAACAGAAATTGTAATTGCATTATGTAAAAGTTTTCCCAAGGAATCTAAGGAAAGGGATTGGTCCAGCTCACAACAAGAACTACCAGATAAAAAAAGAAGAAAATGTCCTATCATTTGTTCAAAAAGATTATACTGAGCACTGGTCACAGATAAAGATAAAAAATAAAAATATTGCAAGGGAAAGAGTCGCATTATGTGCGAAAAATTTTAAATCCATTTGTGCCCTTATGAAAATAAAAATTGTTTTTAACAGGTTCATACTTAGTGGATACTTATTTTTCTTTTAATCTGATTTGTATTTACAAATTAGCTGAATAAACTAATTTTGATTTTTAAAATTTTTGTTGTTACTGTGCACAATGTTCCCATATAAAAACTACTACTACTACTACCCATTACGCCATTCCCTTAACGGGGTAGGCAAAACCACTAACAAACCTCCACCTTCACAACCATTGCATGCACACATACACTAACCCCTCTCACTACCACCGCCC
>JAHWXV010157414.1:0-18710 GCA_024586415.1 Phrixothrix hirtus
TTCTTAAAAAAGTAATACCATCATCAGAATGTACAAAATTAAAATTATTTCATGTTACAAATATAAAATGAATAATAACGATGTAAAAATTAATAAGAAAATTTTCTTATTAATTTTTACATCGTTATTATTCATTTTATATTTATAGTGTTAAGAGTGGTGCAAAATAAATTATAAGTTGTTTGTAATATTTTAAACTTAGAAAATTTCTACATTAACAGGCATTTAAATAATTTAAAGCCTACAATAATATTCTGGTCCCTTTGAATGGTTTTCTTTGTGTCTGATTTAAGGGTTAACCGAACAGGACCTTAATAGACTATTTTAATATGCTTAAAATTATTTAAATGTTTTGATAGTGTATCCATTTTCTAAATTTTAAAACATAAGTTTTTAAAATTTATTTTTTGATGCGAGTGGACTGATTTAATTGCAAAAAAAGTCAAAATTCCTAATAATCTTATACGTATTAAAATCTTAAAGCTATTACTTCCAGGTAATTCCGAAATGAATTTTTGAAACAAAGTTTAATTAATAGAATAAAAATGTACGTATTTAATATAAAATAAATAAATAAAATGTATATGTACAGACCTAAAATATTGCATTTTAATTTAAAAAATTCATATAATTAGGATTTGACCCGGTGACTTCGGTCATATAAATCCAGCCCACTTGTTACCTAAGCTGTGCATACTTCTAATTAATGCTTCCTAAAACTGGCTGTTAATAAACTGGATTTTTTTAATTTCAATTCTCTCTTGTAATTTAGAGAAGCGCATTTTGTCCTTGTGCCAATAAAAGTTCATACAAAGACCTATTCGTATATATAATATTAAATCATGTAGAACCACGTCGTATCCTTTCACTTGAAAGGCTATACCATACCCATCGTCCAAAATAGTGCCTTAAAAGTAATTTGATGCATGACCCAGCTAAAACTAATATTATTATAAAATTTCCTGGCTCTCAGTACAAGAAAGGATTTATTTCTCACTACACATTTTTTTGTTTTCTTGGCTACTCTATAGCTTACATGAAATTTTCTTGCAATGCTGCTAATCGATCAGCTTTTGGGAAGTATTAAATGAGCAGTTATTCACTTCTGTCACCTTTTACTTAAGACTTTTGCGTCAGTTGAGCTACAATTTCTCTATCTGGACAGTCATCATTACCGCTACTTTAAACATCATTAGCATAAAAAAATCAGTTGGGTTCTTACTTTTTCAAAATTCAAGTCTAATATAGCTCATGCTTTGAATGACTTAGTTTTCCAGTCACGATCATATAACGTTTCAGTAAATCTAAGATCTAAGTTGTTCAACATGTTCACAGGAAAAAAAATTCACAGCACTTAAAATAGTATATTATAAAACAAGTTTCATAAGACATGTTTTTATCACATGAGTTCAAGTTTAGAAAACGAGCCTTGTAGAGGTGAGTTTTAGACCGACATTTGTCAATATTATTCTGTTATAATGCAACTTGCGAAAAAGACTTAAAATATCACAGTTCAGTGAAGAATAAGCCTGTCATAGATAGGCCTACTTGGTTCCTGAAAGCAGTAATACATTCAGAAAAGTGGGATAACCTTTAATGGTACAGACTTGCATCGATATAATTAATCAATATTTCAGCACAAAGGCACGACGAATTACCAGATACACCTAAATATACATAAAACTACTCAACCTTTACAAGTATCTTAATTTTCTTGATTATGTAATTTGATACATTTTTAATCGGTTAATCTTATTGTGGGCCATTACAATAATAGTCAGGGGTCCTAAATATGCACATCCCTAGGTAATTTTAATCTAATTTGAAAACAAAATCCTATTTATGAAAGGCTGTATTACATCTACAAGGTGCATGACTACTTTTCTTTATTTATATACTCTTCCAAGTTTATGATCGTCAGCTATATTAAAAAAGGTGGAAAGTAAACTTTTAAATCGTTTAAACTTGCTTAATAATTATACATATTTATGAATTAATTATTGTAAAAAGATATTCATTAAATATCTAAAACTGATATAAGTTTTAATTGATACACATAGTATGCAAAATATGTTTAAACAGATATTTATTATTTCATACAAAGAATAGTGTGTAAAAAGTCATATTTGTACAAAACTTATTTACTATCTTAACTTTTAAATAATATAAACGCATTGAAAACGAAATTAAGTAAAAGACTAATTTCGTAAAGAAAGTATAATTAATTTAGTACATTTAAAAGACGACAAAGATTTTAAAGAAAGAAAATCAAACCTTTTATTTTAAACAGTAATTATTGTATTTATATTGTTGGGAATGTTTAACAAACAGCTGAAAATCATTCATAGATAGTCAAATAATTGTAATCGGATAGTTATTTTTTGTCGAATACGGTAGACAATTACAAAGAGGTCCGGATCGAAAACTTTCGAAAACAAATGAGTTTTTTGTTTTACATGCAAATAAATATCTGCTATTAGAATAGTGTGTTTATTTCGCGAACACCCTGTGTAAGGTATGATGTTTCGTAATTTAACAAAATTTTAATTTATCACTTTGATGTTATACAAATTTTATTTGTATTTTAGTTAATAATTACTTATTTGCGTATTTATTTTGGGCTTTCTAGAATTTCAATGGCAGGCTTACCCAAATAATCCGAGTATTATTATTTTTTTAATTTTCAACGATTACCACTCCTGAGATTAAGATTAACGATTTAAATCTCGTAAGTCGCTATATTTCTTTTTTCGGAAATCGTTGTAAGCATTAATAAACTATAGCTGAAAAACTATTATAAGATGATTACCTAAACTGGAGGTTTTAAACTATTTCAAGAGTTTAATAAACATGCCAAAAACTAAGACATGTACAGAAAAATTTTTCGTTCCCTTGAACAAAAAAAAATAAACTAGATTCCAATCTAATTAAAATGTCCTCGATTCTTAAAGTGGAACAAATTGCTAACGTAAGTTACGCCAAAATCTATTAGTACAGTTCGTACCAGATAAAAAATACGTCCTGATGTCATCTTACCTGCCACATTTTTAAATGTTTCTTCCAGTTATATCGAAAAATTGTAACCATCTTCTGATAAGTGTCTAAGCAGAAGCTTCTATATTTTTCGTTATCAAAGATAATTACAACTCTTCAATAATTCGAAGAAAAATGGAAATCATGACAATTAGGTATGACGTCACTTATCTGGTATGAACTGAAAATGATGAAAATAATTCTAATTATCATAAAAGGTCGGTGGTAAGAAATATATCAAAATAAACTTAATAAAATATAGAGAATAAAATTAAATACAGATTATATTTAGTATAACTAAACTCAGTAAACTCAGAGTGAAAAAAGGAAATAGTCGATCTGCTTAGGAGGTCTCAGGCAAATGATGTTTAAAGAAAATTAAACTTCACAAAAATCGACAGAAGCGAAATCGGTGTTTAGTAAATAATAAATAAAATATGTTGCTATAAAAGAAAGTTAACTTTGTAAAAGATAATACGTTAGAAAGCCTTTGAAACTATGAAAAGTAAATAATGCTTGCCGATGTAAATTAATTGAACAAACTACAGTAAATCTTTGTATTACATTTATTGTTAACGTTAATGTAACACTAAGGAATTATAATTTAAAATGATAATCAAAATTGAAAAAGTTCATCTAGGATGCGCAAGTGCTCAAAATAGAACATTAAAAAAATGTTTATGACGTACGTATAATCATGAGACTTATTTTGTGCATAATTACAACTAAGGTATTGCGCAGGACAAATTCTGTTTTGTCATTTTTCTGATTTAGTTTTAGATTTAAAAACAAATATTTTACCTATACTTAATTTTTCGTTTTTGAAAGTTTCAATTATGATTCACTTTTCACCTTTGGCCAAAAAAGGAGTCAATGTTGGTATACAGTTTTCCGTAGAAGTGTCTTTTAATAATATAAGACAATTTTACGAAAAACATTACTTTCTTTACAGTAAATCACTTTGCAGTTGCGAAGGGAAATGAAATCAATTTATGCAATGAAATTAAATGTCTAAACATCACAAATTTAATTTGTGGATTACTATACTTATATAAAATTATTTTAATTTATCTTATATATTAATACTTGAACGTTTGAAATAAAAAATTTATATTATTTATACGATTTGATGATTTGAATTATATATGAACATCTTAATATGAAATTTACGTTTAAATATTTAAAGAAGTACGACTTTAGTTAAATCTGACCTACTAACTTGCCACCGCAATCGATATTACGAACTTGAATGATGCGAAGTGTCCATATTCAAGCAACAAAATTATGTTACGAGTTGGAAGTGTTAAATGAATTTATTCCAAGATACAACGTCTTTAAATTGAAAATTATGGGTATACACTTTATTAACGCAAGTAATTGCTGTATATGAAAAAATATCAACTAATATGCGTTAAAATATTTAACTATAAGGTAGATTCTTAAGATAAATATAGTAATATATGTAATGAGAAAACAGAATCAATTTTGTGCAAAACAACATGAAATATTGAAGAAATTTTATATAATTAAACACTGTAGGAGAAATATATTAAATTTCCTGTGCATAAATTTTACATGACTTTGTAAGCATTATGTAAATTCCTAGCACTAATATTATGTTTTCACCTTCGTATAAGTTTACCTTGATATAATTGTTTTAAACTCGTATAACAAATCTATCCAAAATTAAAGGCGGAAATAGTTCCTTTCTAAGCTCATTACTTAAAATTTATTGGAAATTTTATTAGAATATTAATAAATCTGGAAGTTATTTATTTACAACTATACGAGGGTATACCAAAAGTGGTTTGAATAAAATACAAAACGGACCAGCATACTAAAAACGAATGCGCCCTAGTCAATAACTTTATTAATTATGAATTCATTTACATAAAGAGTGTGTATATTGGAAGTTTATTAAGTCCACTATTATAGGATATATTCACATTTCTACACAGTCGCCATTTTTTTTTGACATAAGTGCGCCAACGTTTGATTAGTTGCTGTATACTATCTGACAGCGACTGACTTCAACTTCCACCTCTGAATTACTTGTGAAACGGCGTCCCTTGAGATTTTTGTTGAGATTTGGGTAAAAGGAAAAATCACAGTGAGGAAGGTCCGGGAAAAATGTTGTGAAACTTGAGACGTATAAACCAGTTTGCACTTCTCGACTGATAGGTCCTTTATAATGTTCCTACATGATACACAACTGTCATACGGTGGAGTATTCCTCCGCTGTCAAGAATTTAATGATAGCGCGCTGTTTCAACCGCACTTTTATGCTCTCTACTATTTCACCTCTCCCTGCCGGTATATGTACAGTCACAGAATGCTATTACTTGCCTCCCTTATATCCCACAAGATGGCATGTCTGTTAAAACTAACCACAATGAAATCGGCTCAATGGTTCCGAAATTATTCACCAGGAGGAATTCTTTTTCAGAACGCCCTCGTATTAATTTCATTTTTTCAGCTAAACTCGAGCAGATTCATCTGACAATGTTATTGTTGTATTTGTTTAGCCAGAATA
Organism: Phrixothrix hirtus; assembly: GCA_024586415.1. Lineage (NCBI taxonomy): Eukaryota > Metazoa > Arthropoda > Insecta > Coleoptera > Phengodidae > Phrixothrix > Phrixothrix hirtus. Next base: position 5,567 of record JAHWXV010157414.1, read on the forward strand.
AATAATTGGGTTGGTACACAACGTACACTGGAATGACGCTCTAGCCTTCGCAGAGACTAGACTTGATCTTGCGAAACTCCAACCTGCACAGCATCTTAAGCCCCTTCCCGTGTAACGGTCAGTAGGTCGGGCGCAGTGCAAAACGTTTTATCTATCAAGTGTGTTATTAAAAATGGAAAATCTAACTAAGAACGTGAACGAAATTTTCGCATTCGACGCCGTCAACCAAAGTTACGATGCTTATCTCCTAGCAAATGCCTCACCCGAAGAATTTACAGATGGCATGTACGACCCAGTATACCGCCATAAAAGGTACAAAACAGACACGTGCATCTAGATCGCGTATGATAACTACATAGCGAAACATCACAAACCACTCGCACCGAATAAATCAACCGCGCCGAATAAAACCGGAGCGATTTTAACAACAATACAAAAGAGCCTGCAACAAACTTCATTGCAGTAACTACGCTGCATCTGAGACACGCGCGCGTTTCCTTGACCAAACGGGCTACTCCTCAAAAGAAGAGGCAATGGTCGCAAAAACAACCAACGGGCTCGACGAAGAAGATTTCAAAGTCCTAATTAACAAACGTACGAGGAAATCAATAACAAAAGCTGAATAATACGTCACAAAATCGGTACTAACATCTAACCGATTTGAAAATCTGCCAGAAGAATCGACAGTAGAAGCTAAAATGCCGAAATCCAGGAAAGTGCCACAAATAGTCCTTAGAAATAAGAGGGATTGCTACTCCTTCCTGGAGAAGGTTAAAAGACATAATATTCAAATCAATAAATCAAAAAAACCTATCAGACGGCATCGCAGTTCATTCTGCAACAGACAGTGATCCCAAGTAGCATTTTAAATAATTATAACGGGCAGTGGAGTTATATTTACTTTATATCAGTAAATATTTGCGAACTGTTACATATATTCTATTTTAACGGGAAAATAACCGGATTCACTTTTTTACCAGTGAAAATATTGTAAAATTTACCATTTATAATTATTAATTAATATTATACGTTTCAGTGGCATTAGAAGTACCTGCAATGTAATAAAAACAATTCATTATTACTCTTAAGGAATGTTAACTTTATAATAAAAGTGTAAGTAGTAATAACTATCTTTAAATACTTTTAGTACCTCGAAGCAATAGCTTCTTACAAGTCATTTGCCAAGTTTTTGTAACGTTTTGGTTACTATTATTCACGACTACAAATTAGGTGCGTTGCTGGTTGAAACACAAGTTCCACTAACGCTAAAATGACCAAAGAATTTAACATCGAAGTATTTACGTGAACATCGCCATATTTTGTTGAACTCGTTAATACTAATCAATGAATAACGTCATTTTGTTTAAATTATTTTGTTAATATTTTATTTATTTTTACTTCAGATACATTATATCTACAACTTACGTGAAAATATGCTGTATATTTTCGCTTCAAATACTTCAGTGGTTTTTCTTATATAATTTTTGTAATGTTTATTTTCATAAATATTAATATTTCTCGAGGCGCGCATATTTTTTGGAGGTATCATAATCACATTTATCAACAAACAGGCATTCGTTTTTATTGTAGGACCATTGTACATGTTGCACGCGTATTATACTTTCTCGATTACTATTGAAGTATTCATCCATATTTACTGTTTACTATATTCCTTGTAAGCGGATGATGAAGTTCTATAGAAAACGATAGCAATATAATATGCTTTGCTTGAGTAAGATAGAAACAATATTATTAGGAGGCCAAATAATTACAAGTTTCATCGACTAAACTGTAACGGAATTAACACGTAACTCTCTAGTTAGAGAAACGCAATCGCAACGGTGATAAACCAGTAATGTATAAGTATCTGCTATTCCCCATGCTATTGACATATACCTTATAGAAACGTTTTAGGATAATTGAAAGGGATAGTAACCAAACACCTTGAAGTCAACTTTGGAGTTGTTAATGCGTATCAATAACTAAAAGTGCTGCTTCGAACCATAAATAATTTACCAACCTTTTGAAAAATAAAGGAAGCCCGTACCACATGTTCAAAGTAAAATCAAAAAAAAAACTACGAGTAGGCTAAAATCCCCGAAGAACCTATGCAGATGGATCTAATCCAACAAAATATTCCAGTCCACGCTATCAGGCGGATGTATAAAGGACGCAAAAAAAATTCGCAAAAATACGGGCACATGCAGACGAGCTACGACGCATACCCCAGATGGTTAAAGTGCGTGAGTGATCACTTAACAACAACGTGCGGAAAAAGCAAAAACACCAGCGCAAAGTGCGCGAATTCTGGAATGAACACCCTGTAAATTATAGGGATGCAAAGCGCATCCAAGAAACTAAACCTTTCAAACATCAATATCGCTGGATGCATCTCTAACAGCGGCCGCGTACGTGAGTATCGCGGCCGGCAGCAGAAATAGTAGAGTTGAGGGTAGACTAACGAGTAGCCACGCCTCCAAAGATCAAGATACCCAAGACAACGGGCGGAGCTTCCGAAAATCGAAACGACAACCATATCCAAAGCATCTTCAACCTAGCGGCACTGCTGCACAAGTTAGACATCATCAAAATTAAAAACTTTGCAATGAAACTACTTAAGGTAGCCGGCAGGAAGGAACTGGTAGCATTAATTTTTTTCATCAACTAGGCATGAAAAGAACCATTCTTTTGAAGAGCCAAATTGGCAACAAGAATTCTCAATCCAAGAATCGCACAAATAGGAGGAAAATCTGCCAAGTTGGGTACTCTAACAACATAAATGGCAACAGTTTTATAGTTGCACAACGCTCGTTTCGACGTCATTACAATATTGACCAGAATGATTCGGTGTTATCTGCTTATGCTATCAAAAGATGTTTGTTTTCTACAAACATTTCAAGGAAATTCTGTGTTTAATGCTTACCATTTACCTACTTTTGAAAACCATAACTTATGTAGTGCCAAAAGAGCGGGTTATACGCCTAAATTTACGATATTTCTTTTACCTATTTTAACTAAAAATATATTGCAATTTGAACGTTTGTTACAAAAGTGTAATTAATTGATTTTCTAGGTGACTAATCCTTACCACGGCTATTACTTTTGTTATGACGATTATTGACTTAGGTATTTTTTTTATTTTGTTTACTGATTAAGAATTCAGGATGCTAAAATTCCCTTGGATCACTTGGTTCCGATTATTATGGTTTAGTTCGCCATGCCCAAGAGACCCGCGATTTTACTTCCTGGCATGTTTTTAAATTTTTCTTCACTGAAAAATTTATCGACCTCAACAGGTTTTGAACCCGCGTTCATTGGGTGTCGAGGCAAATATGCCAACCACCATACCTAATGACATCGGCGGTCAACGTATTATTTTTGATTTAAATAAAAATATACGAGTTTTCTAATAGTAAATTAAAAAAGTTACACGGTTTTACCAGTAAATTGTATTTAAAATTTCCTGATGATTAAGATGTTATAAGATTGCATTAAAAAATTTAAGGTAATTATTTGAAAACACATTAATCATCTTGTTAATTTAATATACATGAAGTATGACATTATAAAACTTTTAACGAATCTAAGCAAGAGATTTCTAGCAAAGGCATTTTATAATGTTTTAAACAGTAATTTTTAAGAATTGCTAAAAATGGCAATACAACTTTTTGTAAATGAATGTCCCGGTACTACTTTTTTAGCTAAATACTATTATTAATAGGTTAGTTTCACAATGTTTAAATTTTGTAAAATCCTTGTCTTACATTAACTTAAGCGCATGCCTTTGTTAAAACAAAATACCTTGCTGTTTATATTTTGCAGGTATGAGTCTTCTCAATTCGCAAATATTGACGAATTCCATCCTCAAAAACAGAAAATATCAAAATACGTAAAGATAATTCCATAAGAAAACTTTTGATTAATATTTGATTGGATTTATATTCAATTACAAAATTTATTTTTGAATTGGCAACTTTTGATTAATTTCAATTAACTTGCTGTATTTTGATTTGTAACGATTCTTTGATTGTACCGTTAAAATTATATGCCTTTAAATTGCATTTACAAGGTTTAAGTAAATTATTTACTGCGCCATCCATATTTGCTTTAAAATTTTCATTTACTCATATTCATATCATTAGATGGCGTTCATTTTTCAAATAACCGAGTGTGCAGGGCTTGGAATATAAAACAATGTTTCCGGTAAGGGATTTGTTACCTTACACGCAGTAAACATGTGCTGTACTTTTATATTGATTTTTATAGAAACATATTGTTTCCTTAGGCTGAATTTAAGACTACAAAAATGTAAAATACCTCCGCGCATGTTTAAGTGGTTGACATTTGTAAACATGATAGTTTAATCTGAATGTTCTGCCATATTGTTGTATGAATTTTTGAAAATTAATACTATTTTCTGGTTTTTAATCTTTTTAATTGATTTTCAAAAATTTGATTTACCCCACTAATTATGAATTTTACGGAATCTTCAAGATCATTCCTTAAATTGGTTATAATTAACCTACGCAAGTAAACTACGCATTTTAGAAATTTGCCGGTACGGGACGAAGACGCCTAGCAGTATTTAGCAGTCTTACGAACACTCCACGGTACTTAGGCAAAGCATAAGGCAGATAAATTTGTAATCCTCAACAATTTGTTCCACACATATTATACAGTATTTTTCTACTCTAAGTTTTTGAATTTCATTATAAATGAATAATAAAAATAATTTATACATTGAGTTATTCTACAATATATTGTTAGAATGCCATCTGTGAAAGGATATTATGAAGCAAGCATGGGAAACTTGACTAAAATGAGCTAATGCATAACAAAGTTGAAATTGGCAGTTCTGTAAAGCGATTTAATTGTTTAAAATTAAAGCAGTTGTTAGTAAATATAAATTGTATGTAAAACTTCAGAATTTAAACTGAAAGATTACAAGAGTTAAAATTGGTTTACTTCATTTTAACTAATATCAAATAATTGTTATATTAATTAGCAGATTGGAAAACATGTTAAGCTTTATGTAAGTAATCTTTATTATCTACGATAACCTTGATGGCATGTAATTACCATTGAAACTTGCGAATCGACAGACCTACTTTAATTATTTGCAGTGTTTACAAATAAACCCTTGGCATAGGCGAGTTGCATTTGGACAGATACAATCTCGTTTCTGAAGGTTATATGAAATAAATCAATATTTAATTAGCTATATTTTAATAATATTTGACAATTAATAATAATTGTAACGTTAATTATTTTTTTCGCGTGCAATGACCGTTTGAGTAGTCATTGTTTATATCTATTAATTTAGTACTATTACTAATTACTGTTGTAATCTGATAATCACTGGCTGTTCTTTCCACTGCAAATAAATCCAAATTATTTTACTATTATTTTGGTCTTTTATGTAAAGATTTATTCACGGCTTAAGGTAAGCATTAGGATCAAGTAGCCACGACTTCATAACCCACACTTGAATTTATTTAATGGCGCCCTGAGTTTTGATGTTTACGAGTCTACTTTAAATGTATAATAAAATTGAACTAGCAGATAAAGTAAGTATTTGTTAATAAAATTAAAATACTACATTCTATTTTGATCGCTATAGATTAGTTATTTAATTGTTATTAATAACATTTGTGTTTACTCTCTGTATATAATGATATTCATTCGTTTTAGTTCTTTATTTTTGGTAACGAAACCGAACAGCTTTCTTTTAATTGATTCTTTTAGATTTGAGGCAAATTGCTTCTGGCGCATTTTTCATTTATAGGCTCAGTGTTTCTATCCATCCCGAGACGTCTCGCCAAGCGGTACACTAAACTCTGGTCAAAAATAGTAAGCATAGGCCTTAGAGTCTCAGCCATAAAAGCAAATAAACAATATAAAAACTAAAAGTTGTCTCGTTACGATTGAAAAACAATTAATAAATGTGCTACTTCAATAATTCAATGCAAAAACGAATTGTACTAATTTTTTATTCAACAGTAAAACATAATTTACTTTTATTAATATGTAATAACAATTCGGTTTCAATTTTCACTATCAAAACATGTAAAAATTATTTCGATAATAAAAAGCTCTTCACTAATTAAACATAAAATAATGGAATTTGAATATTGTTATAATTTTCTGAATGGAAATATTTATTCTAGATCCGATATTCCACTAAATGCATATTACGTATCTATAAAATTCAGACCTATCCAATGCAGTCATACCGAGAATATTAATTTACATAATAATGTTATCGAAATTTTGGATCTTATTTAAAAACCGTAATTGAATAGCAATTGCATGTCTGTGTAACATAGATATCACGTAATATTTAATACAAAGAATAGAATAGCAACAGAACCAATACGTTGGTATTTTAAAACAAGATAGATGCGACAACACATTGACGAATGCAATAATGATAATTGATCTGCTTTTAATCCTGTTTTTTGTTAAGAGCTGTGAAAATAGCATGCGGTTATTTCAAACACTTTTACACTCGCTTTGTATTATTCATATATTGCGATTTTGAAATTACACCCTTTCAATTAAAACTTTAACTATATTATTGAAGTAGATAGGTACCATTGGGCGACGCCTGTTGATGCTGTGCAACCAACGAGTCACTCAATTTCAAATGTAATTTAACAATGTCGGAATGTAATATTACATCGACCCAAGTTATAATTAATGTAAGCAATACAGCCCTGGGTTCGAAGGACCTTTCCTGAAGAAAAAGGATGCACGACGACGGGCGAGCGACAGGAAGCTAAGCATCTCTCGCATTAAATGGCTGACATTTGCTACTATACTAAGAAAATTCTATTAATATAAATTTAAACTTTCAAGGTCGATAAATGAATTAAGCAGTTACGTATATACAACACCGTTTTCGACAAACGAAATGCAATAATGAACTATTTTTTAAAATTTTGGTAAATTATTTATTATGTACAATGTACTTTATTAAATTGTTTATCATTCCAATTTTAAGTATTTATATGAAAATAAATTAAAATATGCAACTCTATTAAGTTTAAATATAGAAATATTAGATAAAATTAATGTGATTGTTTTCGTGAATATTCTTGACCTTTTTCGTGAACCGCATTGTAGGTGGTCGCAATATCAGGTATTCCTAATTATTAATGTTGATAAAACAAAAACGTTGAGTTTGAATGAAAGTGCATTTTGTATTAAAGCTATAAAGTGTTGTAAAACAAAGTAATTGCATACTTGACTGGGAGAACCTGTGTATATGTACGTATATTCTTGAAAGAAAATCAATCTCGCTCGAATAAATAAATCACCTACATCAAGCTATAAAACGCACTATAAATATATATATAATGTCAACTGCGAAGAAAGTTTTCCTTTTTCATTGCAATTCATACAGACCTTATAATGAGAAACGCTATTAAGTTCCAACCGCAATATATCGACATTTTAAATAAGTAGATTTAAAAGTATATGTTTACCTACGTATCTCACATACCTGTAATGTATGCATCATTTGCATTAAAAAAAATGGAAATTGTAATATTCTTACGTCATACATAATTATAAAATGATTTATCGGTTATTTTCTGAACACGTTCGCGACATCGTCGGGTGATTCTTATTTGTTAATATCAAGGATGATTTAGTTTATTACTTTGTATTCAACTTTTGGTTGTAAACAAAGACTTTATTGTATCAGTTTGGATTTTTCCCATTTTATAATCTTTTTTGCGGTGACTACCGGTGATACACAACGCCTCTAACGCATAATTTTGCTTTGAGGGGCGTCGTGTACCACCGGCGATCACCAGAAAAGACCCTAAAATGTTCCATAATTCGTGTTTTTTGCAGATAAACTATGACGTCGAAGTTTAAGATGATTTTTAATTTGTTGGGGGCAGCTCCCAGTCGACATGCTTGAATTTCCAGCTTAACAACTGAAGACTTGGGAAACAGTCACTTAGTTGTTTTCCTAGAACCAACAACATTAGAACCGCATTTACCTGAAGAAAGCTAGCACATTCACAATTCAACGTCTGCGCAAAGCTTTGTAGAAATACCAGAACAAATCTCAAATGTATCACAACATGTATGTTCCCCTTCATCAAACGGACCCTTGAAATCCTCAGATACACTGCTGAAAGTGGAAGAAGAATTAGTCAACTCTACTTCTTCTACTTCATGCTTGACAAAAAGATATATTAGTTCATCTTCAAGAGATTCTGAACCTTTCTAAAATTCTGGCAAATCGTATGCTGTCTCCAGTTCTAACAAAAACAGTAGCGATTTACCTTCTGTCGATTAAAATATAAATGACTTGTCATCTTCTGCCCATGAACCCAGAGCAAACATCCCAGCAAATCAGGATAAATGGGGAGCGTCTTGTGATTTACCAGCTCCTTTCCAGTTTTCCGTCCAAGGTCTAAATGACGTAAACTTGAGCAATCTCTATAATAACTACAGAAACTTTCTGACCAAGTAATCTTTGATATAATAGATGTCGAGACGAATAGGTATGCGACACAATTTATCCATACCCACAATCTGCGTCCTAGATCACTTCTAAGGAAATGAACCGCAGCTAAATGAAACGCCATTCTCATGATTATAGGTATTTCTCATTTACCGAAGATACGCCTTTATTGGCTGAACACAAAGAAATTTGGAATCCCACTAATTCAGAAAGCCATGAAGCGTGACAGATTCTAATGTTTATTGAAATATTAGCATTTCGTCTATAATGAAGATTCTGCAGCAGCAGAAAATAGATTATTCAAAATAAAAAACATTTTCGAACTCATTTGTCATCAGTTCAAAACCACACTTGTTCCTAAGGAAGCTGCCATAATTGATGAAAGTATGGTACCGTGGCGAGAATGGTTAGTTTTCGCCAGTACTTTCCAGTCAAGGCCCACAAATACGAGATACAGCGTACAGGATTTATTCTCCAGAAGCGTATGTTTACGATTTTAGAATATATGCTGGCAAAAACAGAGAACTTGTTAACAACCCCAAGGGCCACGGCTATCACATCTGTGTGAGATCGATAGAAAGGCTTTTGAATTAAGGGCGTACGCTTATATATCGATAATTTATATGGCAGTGTTCAGCTATCTGAAGATCTTTTGAAGCAGAAAACTTATGAGTGTGGATCTTTACGTATCAACAGAAAAGAAAATCTAAAAACAGTTTGTTCGAAGAAGCTCAACAAGGGAGAGATTTATGGAGAAGAAAATAAAAATCGAGCGAAACTGATAAAGTGGATAGACAAGCGGTCAGTTATTATAGTAAGCACTATGCCGGAACACAAAGACCCTTGGGTCGTAAAAATAGAAACCTCCTGCCGTTATTGACTATAGTAACGCGAAAAAGCGAGTTGATAAGTCAGGCTAAATGTTTTATTATTACATGGTAATAAGAAAGTGCCTAAAGTGGCACAGAAAAGTATTTTTGAAAATTGCTTTAGGTACATCTGATGTGAATTATTTATGCCACATAACTAGATATCAACATATCTAGTTGAAAGAAAAAATTACTAACGGATTGTTGAACGATATCGTTTATGCAAATTCAAATCCTAACGACGACAGAGCTCCTCAAAGCCCAATCAGAAAATGGTCTATGACTACTCACAAAATAGGAAAATATGACGGTCTAGCAGGGGCAAGCAGAAAACGATGTGCTCCATGCTATAGAAAAATCCAAGGCGAAAAGATGCTAAGAAAGTAAGAACAAAAACAAAAAGTGTCTGCACATATTGCCAGGACCGTCCAGAAATGCCACTAATGTGTTTACCGTGTTACAACGAAATACATAAGCAATATTTCGTTTTTTCAATTTTGTTAGTTTTTTATATGTAAGAATAAACTGTTTGATTTAGGTTAGGATAAATAGTTTTTTTATATTTTAACATATAAAGACAAATTTCATACAAAAAAAATCTTACGTTCATTTGTTTTTAGGTTTGTTTAATTTTTGTCTCTAACTCCTATACTAATGAACGGGTGCTCCGTCGATGGTACACTATTATTCTTGTATCATTCCTGAAGCCGTCGCCCGAATATATAAACGCAGGATATTATAAGGTTTAAAACAAACATATAGGCATGTACCATTAGTGGTACACGACGCGGCTGAATAAGATTCGTCATGAACCACCCGTAGTATACGTCCTGTAATTAAATGTATTGAGGAGTAACTTAATAACCATAATCCGTCTATGAAAAGTAGGATTTTAGTGGTCAACTAGTTTCGAGAAGAGCACGCTCTCATCTTAAGGACAATGCAACACATATAAATTACATCAGTTAATAACCTTACCTAAAAGATGATCGTGATATGCACCAAGAAATACCTATTTTCTGCATATAGGTCAACATCGAACAGTTTACGGCTATTAGTTGCCTTTATCTAGATTATTAAATAATATTTATCAGTTTAGAGGGAATAAGTTTAAGAGCACTCTTAGAAGGTGCTTGAAGATGTAAAGGTCGTAATTTGTATTTATTTAGCATTTTATACATTCACATGTATATTTTAATGTTGCAATTTATATTGTTATTAGTTTGAACTGGAATTTAGACGTTAATAAAGTACTACTACTACTAAAAAAAATTAGTATGTTGTAAAATGAATAATATAAAAAAAAGTATGTACAATAATTTCAAGACATGATAAATTAGTTACGAAATTAAAATTATATTTCGTAAAAATTGGTTTGTGCATTTCCTATAAAGTAAAGAATTAAATAATTATGGTGGCGTAAAAGTTGCTAAATAAACTATTAAAAATTGGCAAGAGTTCGGTTGCCTAAGTAAAATCAGACAAGATATAAAAAAGTTAATTTTGAAAGAGTATTTAAACGATGGCTGTATAAAGAGGTAAATCTGATTAGAAGCAAAATGTTTAACAAATAAAAAGAAAAATTTAATAAAAATGCTTATGGATGGCAGGAATTGCAAATTAACAGTAAAATAAAAGTAAATAATATGGCTACAGGGCGAATTGAAATGAATTGTAAATTATCGAAGAAAAAAGCAAAAATACAAAGTAAGAAATAAAAATAAGTTAAAGATAATAAAAAAATTTAACTAAATAAACAAATAAATTTTACAATAAATTAAACTGTTAAGTTTGGATCCGTTATATCCAACCCACGGCCCAGTTGTACTTTTTCTGTAGCCCCTATAAGGCTTTTCATTTTCATTTTCCAAATAGTTCCAACTATTATTGTTATTGAATCTAAATTTACTCATTTGATTACAGCTCACTTCACATTCGTGAAATTTTATTGGCCCGGTAAACGCTTTGGGTTGAACATAGCTGGTTTAGATGAAAGATTTTGTTTAAAAAAACAAGTGGAATAGAGATTTTCATGTAATATTTACAAATAAATTGAATTGAATTTTGTGAATGAAATAGATCTAAAAACAATTTTAAATTAACGCAAAGAGATAAAAAGCACGTGTGAAACTATCTACATTTTACTCATTTACAATTAATAGAAATTTATTGATATGTACTACGTGGACCTAAAAAGTCGCACACTTGGAAAACATAACATCTTTGAAATTGAAATCATTTCCTAGAGTGAAAACGGTGAATTATGGCATCTATAACAGAAGTTATTTAACGTTTTATTTAATCGCGACATTTTACTACATAGGTCCGTTATATAAAGCATATTACTTTAACAGCAGACATATTTTAATATGTGCGACAAACAACTATGGTCCTAAATTGCATAGTTTTCGAAATATTTGCAATTGAAGTTTTCAACCCGATCCTACTTTTTAAGTTGGACTACTGTGATGGATAAGGAAATGCCTGGTGACTACTGTTACAGGATTCATCGCTACGAATAGGTACACATCAGTACATTTCGCGCAAAACACATGCGCTGTAAAGACTGCGAGATTTGGGAATTGTTAACCTAAACTTTAAAGAATGTAGGCGCAAAGATTGCAGATGATAGTGAATGTAGAAGATGCCCTCATATAAATAGTAGAAGAAAACTGGTGAAATTTATCATTTTCATAGCTGACAGAAAACAATTTTTTACTTACGGTAAAATTTCATTATAAATCCTTTCATAATCAATAATGATGAGTATATTTAGTTAATGTAGGAAAAAATATTATAAATATTCAAAATGCAAATAAGTATTCAAATTTTTAATTGTTATTTATTTTATAGCTTTATTTGTAAATGATATAAAATTTACAAATGTTACCGGTTACAAACGCTTCCTCAACGTACCTATTTAAAATAAGACATTTGAAAATTTATGGATTACGTTAACTTATCAAAAGAGAATAAAAACCTTTCATCCACTAATTGAACAGTTATTTATTTCATAGACGTTCGTAAGTTTAATATAATTTACAAATAAAAATTAAAAATCTGAAATAATTTATAAAACCTTACAATCTCCTATTGCTTTCTAGCTAAATTAGCTAAATTTACTCATCATTTTTATTAAACCAAAAGCAAAAATAAAAACAACAATCTAATAATTCATTATTCAACAAATTTATAGCACAATAGACACATTGAAATACGTATTTTTAAAAATAATGTCTTAAAATTATTACTACAAGGACATTTTTACACAGCTGATTTGATTCATCCATAGTAAAACAAACTGGTTAGAATTCAGTAATATGATACTAAATAAATAAAGATAGTTTCTGTGGTGTACACATGACTGAATGTAGGTCATTACAGATCATGATTTGTGATCAATATTTACGCGAAAGCTTGCAAAATTTGTTTTTCGAGGTAGATTAAAATTTTATAGAGTTTTGGGTTCCCTAAGGATCCGACTACACTTACGTTAAATAATGCTGCTTATATTAAGGACACCCTGTATATTATGCCATTTCAATTTACAAAATAATGTATACAGAAAAGAGTTCTATTTTTGTTTCAATTTACAAAATAAAAATATAGCTGTATAACAAAAATCATTCTGACAGCAAAGAAAAGAAAATATGTAAATACTGTACCCCTATTTTAAGCAAGAGATGTCGTTACTTTAATATTGTAACAAAAATTAGAAATGGAAATTTCTAGAATGATCTAGAATGTTTTCTTTGTAATAAAATAGATGATGTAATCCGCAAATGACTCATTG
>JAHWXV010157495.1:0-12270 GCA_024586415.1 Phrixothrix hirtus
TCGCAGTGGTCGGCCTAGCCTTGTGACTAAAGACTTGTTGATGAAAATCGATCAAAAAATCGCCAAGCGACTACCATCTCTTTCCTGTGATGAAGATCTGTCTCGCAACGCAGCGCTTTGACAGTGACGCCGAACTTTACGCCGGTGTCAACCAGTGGTTACGATCTCAGGCGGTAGATTTCTACAAACATGGAATAGAAAACTTGTGCCACGTTATGATAAGTGCCTAAATTTGAATAGCGATTATGTTGAAAAATAGGCTAAGATGTAAGCTTTCAATTTATATAATAAAGCTTTGTTATTCTTCCTTGTTAATTTTTTATTTCAAAACGTCTGTTAGTTTCTGGATTGCCCTCGTATAACAAATGCGGAGGCACTTTTACAGTAGGATAGTTTGCCACGTTCTATGAATTTTAATTAAAAATACAGTGTGTAAACGGATCGAGTTTATAAGAGTTGTGATTTTTTTTCAAATACAGAAAAACTGTTTCGGTCATTTTATGCTGATTATTCTGTAATTTTATAATCTTTCTAGGATATTTGAAAAACTTCAATTAATTTTATTTTTTGGAAGCATACTGTACACCTAGGGCTTATGTATCAATTTATGTGAATTCACGTAAAATTTTGTGTCAAAAGAATGATTTATTTGCCATTATATGAGGGTAGCGCCGTTAATTCTGCAATCTAGTAAAAAAAAATTTAATTTTGTTATTTTTTTTCAAACTATTGACCTATAAACTTTACATACATACGCATTCGATGCAACCAAATGTCAAAACAAATGTTCATCCTTCTTAAGTTGCCTCACAAGTGGTGCTTTAACAGCCTCCTCTGGAGTTGAGAAACAAATATCACACAGTTTATTTTTTAATTTAGGAAATGGAAAAAGTTACATGGTGTCAGATCGAGACTTTATAACGGATATTCCGTTAATTTGACTTTAGGAGTCTTCAAAAATTGCCTAGTCTGAAGTGCAGCATAAATATACCTCTAAAACCCTGTAAACTGGATTTTTGAAAATTGCATCGAAAGTATACGCACCATACTACAATAACCATGCATTAATTTTCAACATCTACAGGTTCAACTGGTTCAGATTTGGAGAAGAAACCTGCTACCGCCTTTTTAACCATAACGGGAATAAGGCCACTAGGAAACATACATTGGATTAATTGCCACTTTGATTCAAGTTAAAAGGTATACATCAAACTTTCCTCGCCAGTGATGACTGATTTAGACCTACCTCCTTCGTAATTATTTAGAATTGCCTTATACCATTCGACACGCTGTGACTTTTGCGTATCTGTTAAATGGCGATGTATCCAGAGGTAACACATTTTCCTTACACCTAAATGATTGTATGAGATCTTCGCTGTTGTAGTCATGTCAATATTCATAGCTCTCTTAATAGTTCTATAGGTAATTCGATTTCCCACCTAAATTATTCTTTGGACGGCGTCTACGTCTTCGTCAATAGCGGCGGAAATTGACCGTCCTTCCTTAACTCAGCATTCCGCGAAATCCTTCCAAATTTATATTTGTTGTACCAAGTGTAAATAGTTCTAGGGGAAGGCGCTTGTTCGCCAAATGCAGCACGAAACCGGTCGAGACTTTGTTTAGGAGTTATTAAACTTTTAAAGCTGTAATAAATCAAGACTTTAAAATTCTGTCTCGTTAAAGCCATTTACCCTACATAACCCTTATTTCGAAACTTGATCAAAAATTAATTACTATATTTATGAAAACTAGATTAGAACGGTCAAACTACAAAACAACAAGATCTACCTACCATCTGCAGAATTTATCGGTGCTATCCCCGTACATGTTTAGAATCCATTTTCGTTAAGTTTCAGTCAAATAATTGTTCAGCTTTATAAACTCGTTATTTTTAACTATTAATAGCTAATACTTCAAAACGATTCTCTGTAATTAGCTATTATAAATGTTCAAATCTTCTCGGTCGCAACAAAATATGATTTATTCTTCTGATGCATCACAATTTCCAGGATATGACAAAGCGCTTTCTCATTAAATCAGTGTTGCTATGCTTTTAGTCCCCTGCACTCGGTAAAAAGTTTTAAGACAGTTAATTGTTTTTATAATTTGGTTCAAACTGGACATAAAGTTAATTGCCTTATTTTGTTTTAGATATCAGTATCTGCTTAGAATTTGTCTTCGGAAACCTACAATCTGTCATCATCCTACTTAGGAGACTGTAACAAATGCGTTGCGGAGATACTCTCCAGATTTATATTACATATATTGTCTGAGACCTAATGTCTTATTAATTTGAATTACATCTGTTTGTTATTAACGATAAGTAGTGCGTTTGAAGTTAAACAAAGAGTGATCAAGGAATCACAAAATGTGTCATTTGCAAGTGAAGTTGACTATTTTAGTAATTATTTTATTAATAATGAATGTGTCGTTGGTGCAAGAGGAGAAAATATGAAGCTTTTGTTAATTTGAAAATGTAATCAAGTATCTTCTTGCATCGCAGCTAATATAAATGTAATTAATTATAACCATAGCTAGATTTTAAATAGTCTAAGATGGTCATCCTGCTTAGTTTTAGAGTAAGTATTTAATGCATGAATTTGTAAAATTGAAATCATCAATTCTTGTTAATAGATGTTTGTGGAATAAGTTTAAATCTTTTATTTGCAATTTAGAGTAGTTTTTGAAGTACAAACTTTCAGGACGTAACAGGACTAATTAATGATAAATTTAGTAGATAAACAATCAATAAGAAGAATTAATTTGTTTTATTGTATGGTTACATTTCTGCAGATTTATTAAATGCAAGTACAAATCTTGGCCACCGCATTCTGAGGAGAAATAGTTTACGAAACACTCCAGTTTATTCTGTCAATTTCGACGACAATTAATTATTTAAACATTAGGGTAATGTTTACCACAAAATTTTTATGTCGGTTTATGAACTAATCCTGCCCTCAGCTCGGAGCTTGATCATGATCCCTTTATTTGAAAATTGTAACCCTTTTAGTAGCAATATTCTGTGCCATTATTTGCATAACTTCGCAGTTCAAGACTAATTTTAATCATGATCACTGTTAAAATAATTTCTGTCTTTATCTATAGGGAATTTCAGAATAAATCGTGAAATTATTTTGAAATAGTATACGTTATTATTAGAAATTATAGAAACATCCAAGAAACGCATAAAGAAATAAACAAAACTATTATTCAATATAAGCTCCGCCATAATTGACACATTTGTTAATTCTCATAAATCGTTGTATGCATTATTTTATAGTTGGAAGTCAATTTTTCTTTCAAAGAGCTAGATTTGTTTGAGATTGCCCTTTATTTACTTTTTTTCAAGATAACTCCATAGAGAGTAATCTAAAATAGAGACCTTACTGGTCAGTGCAGGGCATTGAAACCATCACTCCATTAATTATAAGTGGGAAACTTGTAGTATATTTCTTTAGGATCGGAAACCCAAAATTAAAATCAGGGTCCTTCAAAAGTTCACTTATTTCAAAATCAGAAGTTGTAAAGAACGTTTAAAATTTAAAGTTTCGGCTTAATTTTGTTTTGTCATATTCATAAATCTTTCTTTTCTTATAAAGGATAACGTAAGTTATTTAAAATAATTATCACATTAATGTTTTTATTAAATGATTTATTTGAAGAAAAATTGTGTTAATTCATATTATGTCCAAAATATACGACAAAAAGGAATTTTTAGTAAAGTAAAGTCGAATCGCAAGTAAAATTTGTTATCACCTTTATTAATTAATTTATTTATGAACGACATTTTAGTTTCATATTTCTCAATATGTTAGGGAAACGTAAAAAACTAAATTAAAAATTTCAAGTCAAGATGGATTCCATTTTTGATATAAAAATTTGCATTAATTTTATTAAAAATATTTAAAAATTTTTTTTGTTTTATATTTTCGATATAATATGAATTAACAAAAACATTAATGTGATAATTATTTTAAATAACTTGTCATCCTGTTTAAGTAAAAAAAAAGATTTATGAATATGGCAAACAAAATTAAGCCGAAACCTCAAATTTTAAATTCTTTTACAACTTCTGATTTTGGAATAAATGAACTTTTGAAGTACACTGACTTTAATTTTGGGTTTCCAATCCTAAAGAAATATACTACAAGTTTCTCACATATATTTTAAGAAACCTAAAGAAATTCAACACAATAAATGCATTAGTTATACTGCATTTCAAAATTTGGAGTGTTTTAAATAACACAAGCAGTAAGGTCAATGCCTCTTGAGTAATACCTTGGAAATAACCAATACATCGAGCTTAGTGTTCGTATTATTTAAATCACGTTTTCTATTTTTGAGACGGAATATAGGAAAGTATGAGGATATAAATCACTAATAATGGTAGCATAATATTTTGAAACATTTGAAAATAAGAACTGATAAAAACAATAAAGCACAATAATTCTAATATAAAATAACTCACCGCAGATTTACTATGCACAAACAGAATTGTCGTTATTAGGCAACAGAAAACTAGCGCAAGCTGCATGCGAAGTGTGATGCAACGTTATCTAGTTTCGAAACTTCGGTCTCCTTTCCTTTGGGATCGCTCACTTACCGCCAACAGTAAATGCTACGTCAACATATTGAAAAACTTTTTCCTTCTAGCACCCGCCGCCTACAACTTACTACGCTATGGCTCCAATAAGATGGCGCAATAGCCTACATTAACCTACAATGCATGGGACGTTCGCCAGTTGTGTATCTTGACCACCTGGTTTCTAGATTTGAGGATAGATACGGCTCAGCGCGATTGTCTGATTTGACGACCATTTTTTTGTGGTACCGTTTCAAGAGCCCTCACCTACCATATTCGGCAAAATCGGTAATAGATCAAAATAATAAGTCCGTGTGGAAAATTCGAATATCGACAAGGCTAAGTTCAATAGGATGCGATTGGATTAAAAGAGATGGTACATTTCAAGATTCGGGCAACTTTGCATATGCGTTAATTGAATACTCGTCAAAAATCAGTTGCTTCATATTTTCAAATATCGAACAAAACAAAGAAAGAAGATAATAGTGATGCTCTATGATGGAACACTATATAAGGTGTTAAAAGAAAGTATAAAGTACACTGATTGATGCGTGTAATCCGAAATTACATTCGGCATGTAGAGAATTTTAAATGCATTCTTGGTATCCAGTGAATAGAGGGAATGGAAATAAAACCGTTATAGTAGATGAGGTGTAGAAATTAAGTGTAACATGATTGCCATTCTAATTTGAAATTAAAGGTTTTTAGTAAATGAAATTAAATCGACCGACGTTTTCTAAAAACAAAGTAAATAGCCAGAAGTTGCTTGTAATTCTAGCCGAAATGTAAGGTTTTAATAAATGTAATTTAAACAAAACTGAGGTCGTTCACATCACTAAATGTATAAAAGGAATACTTAAGGAAACGCGTGCGCAGGATTGATCTAGACATATTACAGTATATTATGCAGTCATTTGCTCAATCTTTATAAGAGTGTTACTCAAAACGGCAGCCCCCACCCCTAGAATACGTGCAGGAAATGATATTTGATAACGCTGTCTATGTTAAATAGTATACTTTTCTGTGTTATGTCATTTGCATCGTTCTATAGATTCTACGAAACTGTATAATTTAATTGATAATGTACAATTTCTAGTGTTGCTTTTTCACATTATTTACACTGTTCTAATTTTATTCTTAAACATTACTAAGATTTTTATGTTTTAAGAACTTGGTAAGTCGGATATTTGTTACTTTTGAAACATAATTGGAAATCCAAACATACTACTACTACTACCACTACAACTACTACTACTACTACTACTACTACTACTACTACTACTATTACTACTACTACTACTACTATTACTACTACTACTACTACTACTACTACTACTACTACTACTACTACTACTACTAATCATGCCATTCCTTTAGAGAAGTAGGCAAAACCCAGTATCAAGCCTCCACTTTCTTAACCACTGCATGCCCACATGCGCCAATCCCCTCTCACTACTACCACCCTTCACCCGATCCCCCAGCACCATACAGTATCCACACCATACTACTATTACCCACCAATCCTACTATATCTACTATCACACATTCATTGCTTTTCTCCATTTCTTTCAGTCCTTCCACACTGTTTATGCTTCCACTAAATTTATACAACGTTTTTGGCAAGCGCCCCTATTCTTTTTGCTATTTATTCTCTTTCCTTTTACAATTTATATAATCATATTCAGCCACCTCTTTCTTGGTCTACCCCTACCTAGTTTTCCATTCATACCTGCCTCAGATATTCTGTTTGTTAAGCGTTCATTACTCATTCGTTCCACATGTCCAAGCCATCTCAGCGCACTTCTTTCGTACAGTTTAGGTAGTATCTCCTTCACCTGGTATGTATCCATCGCTCATTCATTCCTTACTCTGCCACGGCTCGTTTTGCCACATGCAGCTCTTAGGCGCCTCATACTGATGGCGTTTGTTTTACTCATATGCTTTTTCTAACACCCAAGTTGGAACAAATAAACTATTGTACACAGCCTTCTTTGCTTCCATACTTAGCTGTTCACTTTTGGCTACTGACCACATGCTGCCAATTATTCTCCTGCCAAGGTAAAAAAACCTATGCACTTGCTCAATTATCTCGCTACCCAACTTCAGTTGACATATTTCCTTTTCACCTTTCCCATTTACAACCATTACCTTTGCTTTGCCACTATTGATTTTCAAATCTATTTCTTCCCCAACTTCTATAAATTTATTCAACGTTGGTTGCATTTAGCTCATACTTTTAGCTACTAGTACTGCATCATCTGCATACATCTACACTATTACATCTTCGCTGCCTATATTTATACCACTCAAGTCCTCACATGCACTTCTTATGCATTTATCCATAAATATATTAAACAACCAAGGAGACATCGCACATCCTTGTCTCACAACTTGCTCAATTTAAAAGTACTCACTAACCGTACCGATAACTCTCACGCACGCTTTGATTTCATCATGCATTGCTTTTATTGCATTCAGTAGTTCTCCCTTTACACCATACTCCATCAGAGTTGCCCATACCTTGCATCTATTCACACTATCATACGCTTTCTCCAAATGCACAAATGTACAATACATTTTCTCATTAACATGCAAAAACTTCTCGGCCATTTGTTGCAAACTAAACATTTGATCCACACACCCTCGTCCAGGCATGAATCCGTACCGTACATCCCATATCTTCCTTTCAATATTTTTGGGAAATCTGTAAATTATAATTGTACTAAATACCTTCCCAGCTACACTTAATAAACTTATACCTTTATAGTTCTTGAATTCATACCTTTGCCTTTGTACAGAGGTACGATCATGGCACACTTTCAGTCCTCTGGCACTCTTGCTAATAGAACACAAGCATTAAATGGTTTTCACAATCATTCACCTAGTCGCATACCGCCATATTTTAATATTTTGTTTGTAACTTCGTCTACTCCAGCAGCCCTGCCATTTTTATTGCATTTCGTACTTCTTCCACGCCTATGCTCTTATCGCTCTCTTGGGTTTTATTTATTCCAGAATTTCCCGTATTTATTTATCCCAGTATCCCTGTTATCATACAGACCTTTAAAATATTCTTTCCAATGCAATATCATTTTACTTTCATGCCACTCCATTTTATTGTCGCTATTCCGTATTCCGTTTACTCGGTTACTTACACCCTGCTTTGCATTCTTTACCCACTTCCAAAATAATATTTGTTATCACCAAAATCATTCGGCATTCTTACTCCATCCTTCAACCTCAGACTCCCTTTACTCTCCTTCACAGCTTCCTTTACGCACTTCTTTTTAATGCGATACGCTTTCAGTAGATCCATTCTGTTCTTCTCATCTTTATTTCCAATCATTCTCTTATACATTTATTTCTTGTCCTTTACTGCAACTTTCACTGCATCATTCCACTATGCGTTCTTTTTTGACTTTCCAATCGTACTCACTCCACACACTTTTGTTACGCACTCTATCATGATGCCTTTCAACCTCTTCCATGCACATTCGATGCCACCTTTTTCAATTTCATACTTCCATTCATATTCTTCTGACAACATTCTCTTCTCCATATTTTGCACGTATTCCTCTCTCACATTCTCCTCCTGCAATCATTCCACTTTCACTCTAGTCTTTCTTACAACTGCATCCTTATATACCCACTTACTAGCAAGATAAATTCTTGACATTTCCAGAAAATGATCCGTCCCACATTTAGAACCTTTCATCACTCGTGTCTTTTACCAATTTACGTAACCTCTAAATATAATCGATTAAATCAATTATGCTTCTAGACTCTCCTCTTTGCCACGTATATACAAATGGATATCCTTATGTTTAAACCACGTATTCGATACAAACATGCCCTTTTCTAAGCATAGCCCAACTAACGCCTCCTCATTTCCATTCGTTCTGGGATCACCGTAAGGCCCAATTACACAATCTATGTTTTCTCTTCTTACTTCCATCCAAATATATTATTAAATAACCACAAGAAATTGATAAAATTAAGCGTGGAACAAGAAAGTCGTGATGAGGTCGTGGGTTCCTGAAATATGGATAGAAATATGTTCACAAACTACGCAAAGGGCAAATGGTAAACTATTTATAACAAATTATATACAAGAAACCACCCCCTGTGACATTTACTTGCGTTCAAGGTAGCTACTATTCTCTATTTATCATTGAAAACAAGAAAATATTAAGCATCAGGTTAATCAAGTATCATTTATATGGAGACATATTTCAATAGCAAATTATTTCTGAGTTAAAATTATAGAACCAGCTGCAACCAAATGATACTAAAATTTGAACCCAAAGATAAATAAAACCCAGAAAAGTAACAAACCATAGAATACTAATTTATAATTTCGAAACCGGAATAGGTACAATAAATCTATGAAGCTAAACAGTTAAATATAAACTAATAATAACGAACTTTTTGCAAAGTGAGAGAAACGATGTGTTTTAAAATGAACAAGTCTCATTGAGCACAGAAAAACCAAAGTTTTGTTACCATAGCAACCTAATCGAGCATATATAACCCTTCCTAAGAAGGAAAACTTTGCCTTTTTCGCTGCAAGCTAAGTGTGATTAGTGTGTGAGTAAAAGTGATCTTGTGATTCCCAAAAGTGACAGAGTTGCATCTCGCTTTTTGCCGCTGTACAGAAAATCCACCAGGTAATTAACCAATCTAGTTAATTAAATAATAAATTTTTATCTAATACAAGTTATCAAACAAACTTCGTTTAAAGTTCGTACTGTACAAGTTACATACGTATTTAAAAACGCAAAACGTCATAATTAATTAATAACAATTAATTATTCAAATCAATTATTTTACATTGAGAATCACCGTATGTAATTTAACCATTCAAAATACATAAGTTGGTATACAACGTAATTTATCAACTCGAGGGTCAAATGAAAGTGCAAGTGTTTGAAACTAGATTATTGTAAACCTCTCAAATCTATTGTTTAGTTGTTTACAAAACCGGGATTTAAAAATTGAAAGTATGTTCCAACACATTGGCAAATCCTAATAGAAAGGCTATAATACTATAATTTGTAGAAATTCCCTAGAAAATCATATATAAAGCTTTATAGTAGTATTATGCCTCTTCTAAATAATTATTTAATTTAATATTGTTGTTTTTTCTTCATTTTATTCTAGTTTAATGTATGTCGTTGAATTTATATTTGTATGTGTGTAAATAAATTTAACATTACATAAAGCTCTATTTCTTTATATCGTTGTAAAGACGATACCGGTAACATCCACGACAAATTTAACAATAAATAGTATTTTTCAAATAAGTATCCCAAAATAACAAGGGTTGATAGTTATGAGTTTATAATCGAAAGAAGCTTATACAAATAAGAGTTCGTTTTCGTAAGCTCTAATTTCAAAATCAACTACATAAGCCTTTAGATACACCATTAACTTAAATAAATAAATCTTTTAATTAGAACGCACAAACAATCATTAAGTAGTAATACATAATCAAAAATTAGTTAATTCAGTGAATAAAAGTATAGCTAATTTTAAACGTAGAAGTAATTTCCTTCTTTTACAACATTTCGGAGAGTAATAATTATTTAGACTTGTCCAATGAACTATATTATCTTGCACATAACCCCATTTATTTCAGGTGAAAATATTTAATTGTTACTAAATTGATAAGCACATAAAGTTGAATAAAACTAAATACTCTAATACTTTATAATTCACAATGGCTAGAATAAACGAAAATTGTTAGTCAAATGTTTAGAATATTAGACGAGCTGAGATTAATGAAGAAAAGTTAAATATACAAGAACTGACAATTAAATTTAAAAACACTTTAATGACTTAAAAATATGTTTTAACTAAAAAACTGAAATAAGACTTGAAGCAATTAAAGTTAGATCGCTTCACAGCTAAATTTTAAAACAATTGGTACCTAATTCTAAATTCAACTCTCTGTCTGCAAATCAATTCCACTAAAGAAATCCTTGGTATATTAGCACATTTCAATTTGTACTAATTGCAAATTGAAGATGCTAAAAATCAAATACATAATGTAGGTAAACTTAATGACATTATTAACATAGTCTTTTTAAATTAAATTAAAGAGTTATAGAGTTATTGAATATTATAATACGAAAACTAGCGGAAAAATTAAAATAACTTTAAGAGAACAAGATAAGTCAATGTTACTCAAAAGAAGCACTCAGAGTTTTAGAATTAAGTGAGGGGATATCTATAAATCTAGCTGCAAGGTTTATTATCATCTACAAAACGAACTAAATTATTCAAAGGAAGAGGTCTACGAACTAAATTAATAATCAAAAATATTAAATGAAATAAATTATTAAATTGTAACGAACAAAAGAGGCATTTACGCAATTTAATAGTAATACAAGCAGCTTTACAGCAATTAAAGCTGAAAATCTATTGAACATGCCGAGCTCCATATACATTAACGAATGGCAGGCATCTATGTTAATTTTAGATAGGAAAACAATTTATACCTTCAGCGTGCACGAATTTTTGAATTAAGAAGAGTATAACCTTTCACAGTCAAACAAACGAGAAGAAAATTTGACATAACTTTGCGTGAGTGTTTTCTTACTGACATTAAAAACAGATTCATCCAAAATGATATTATATACAAAATCAAAAATTAACCTACGGTAGTAACATCAGCTTCCATATAATTGAATAAATAGTTTACGAATAACAGTTACTCTTAGTTTTTGTTAAAGCAACTCCGCCTTTTAATAGCAACCTAACCAGCTTACAGTTTGTTATATTTTTGTATCTATAAATTTATTAGCTTTGTGGACTTTATTAGGATTTCAGGCGCTATATTTTGTCTTAGAATTTCCTACTCTAAGGCGTCATATTTTACTTTAGTTTATTCCCAAAAGTATATCGTTTTGAAAATTTGAGGGTTACATTAAAATTATTGCAGTTTGTTATTGAGAACATAGTGCTTCAGATTATAAATATTTATATAAGAGATGCCGATTTGGCATTATAAAAGGAGAACAATATAAGAGTTCATTGCATATTTTAATTATTTCTGTAAGATGAGTAGCAAAACAAAAGCTTTATTTGTAAAAGTAACTGGCAACGAAAGGTACTTTATATAAAAGGATACCGGTAGATGAGAACGTTTCAACTTTACCAGTGAGAGATAATGGCGGACTTGTTGGTTGCAGTTGGAACCATGTTTAGATATTGAGTTTTAATTTTTCTTGCGTTTAGTTTGTATAAGTACCTAGAGCGCATTCCATGTTAATTACTGGGTAAGAATTTTTATTTGTAAGGTAAGATAAATATCCCGTAACTTCTAGAACAGAAGCTGCTATGCTATTGATATCTGTAGAAAAGTAAGTACTTATTCGCAGTTTACGCATTCAAACTATTTCTTTGCCCTCAGTAGCTTTGGTCATTATTACTAGTCTCTTTTTTACATTTGTATGTTTTTCATGAATGGGTACAATTAATACATTTTTTAAATAGCCATTTAGCAACAAAATACAAATATAAGAAAGAAACTAATAACGAGTATCAAAACTTTATTAAATAGATTGTAGAATTGTTTAAAAAATATAATTAATTGTCAATTTTGAGTTGTCAATTTTATTGAAAAAGAAAACAAATAGTTTTCGAAACGTTTAATTTTTATTAAAGTTACACAGTTTTAACCCAAA
>JAHWXV010157513.1:0-16929 GCA_024586415.1 Phrixothrix hirtus
CATCTCTATCACTTCTTTCCCTTTCCACTTAGTTTCACTCACACACAGCACATCTAACCTTCTCTCTCTCATTTCACTCAAAATCTCATGCTCCTTTCCAACTCCCTACTCCTAAGATATTTTCTTCCAGAGCTAATAGGCTTAATACACTTAAAAATTCAGCAACAATACACACAACACATTTTTTTCTCTCTTTTCTTTAGAAGCGTTACATTCTGTAAGCATCGCGTAGACGACTGGATAGCTTATGTGTCTCTTAAAAGAATACATTACACTTTAAATAAATTAAATAGTTATCACAGTAGAATCAAATTTGCCATTAAAATAAGAAAATATAAATGTATAAATTTTCTTATCTAACACAATAACAATTAACTGGTGCATTAGAAAATCTTGACCCAAACATACAGTGTGTTCACTCCGAAAGAGGAAAAACATAAAAACCTTGACGTCCTAAAACGTCTAAAAGTGGTGTTACTTTTCAAAAATACATAAAATGTTAAAAATAAACATAGTTTATTTTGAAAACATTTATAAAAATTTGGTGAGAGACAACACACGACTTTCGCTTAAGCACATAGATATGGAAATAGTGTCCACAAATGATTAAATCATTATTTACGTCTATTTTGGAAACGATAATTGTAACAGACACCCATCCAATTTACTAGACACGCAAAACCCTACTTAACTCCAGAGATTGTCCCGGATAACTCGCTTCAACGCATTTTTTCAGGAAAAGCTTTAAGTTTACGGAAATAATGTCAAAGAAATAAGAACCGTAGCAAGTTTCAAAATATTGTTAAAAACGTTTTCGAGAAAATCGCAAAAAACTTTAAAATCGTAAGAATAAAATGGCACTTCTGGTCATTAGATTTTAACTAAATTCTAGAGGCCTCTTGTGCAGAAGATATAAAACTTAAATATAGAATTTTAAAAAAAAACGTTATAGCCGATTTCGAAAAAGCTCGAAAAATCAGAAAATGACAAGAGTAAAATGGCACTTTCGGTCATAACATTTTAACTAAATTCTTAAAATCTCATATGCAGAAGATAAAAAACTTAAATATAAAATTTAAAAAAAATCTTTATAGCCGATTTCGAGAAAATCTCGAAAAACCAAAAAATTGCCACAGACGCGTTTGCCGTTACTCCCTACAACGATACTGATGTCCCGCTAGCTTCTCGGAGGAGGGGGGTCCGCGAAAAATTGCACCAGCACGTCCGCGCTCTAAAGAAAACGCTGGAAATACTTACAAACATTTGAAATATAGGGGGGGTACTTCTCCTGGTGAGCCGTATACTGAATAAAACTGTTCTTCGGAACAGGGAGAAACGGTTCCGTGGCCTATAGCTGTGTGTGTCCCAGGTCTGCCGCTTACCTGGGCCCCAAATAATAATATAAGTTAAGACCGCGGCAAGAGGGAGGGGGGGGGGCACCTGAAGCAACACATATCCCCTGAAATACAAGATAATAACTGTTAACTTATTCTAAGTTCAAAATGAAAGTCTAGTTGGGTAAGACTATTTATCTATTGCTAAAGAAATGGCTTATTTAGCATACACAAAAAACAGTAGGATACAAAGGTTTACAGGTAACTTCTCCGTCTCTCGAATGTGGCCTAATATAAGAGGTGCAAGGAAAACTAACCAGTCTACTATAACTAAAATTATTGTTTAAATATACTAGTTACAGTCAACGCAGATATGCGCCCATAAGCTGAACAGTAATTATATATTAGTAGATTACCCTTGCAACGGGAAGGTCCAGAGCTAGCCTTTACAATGGTGGGCAGCCGGGACTATAAGTTAAACTGGATTCTCGCCGATATATGTTGACTTTTCACTTACGCCCTTTACAGGCAAACAATAGGGAAGCAAAAGAACAATGTGATAAAAAAAATGTACCTTAGTTTCAGTTGTCACTTCACCGGGTTGCTTGATTGCCCACAACCAGAATTATCAGTCTTGATTTTATTTATAGATTCCTGCATCCGGAGAGGGAACTCAGATGTCCAATGAAGCTGCAACCGGGGTGTAAAAAGGCAGGTAAATCCGTAGCAATCCACTATTCGATCTATCAGGCCTGGTATTCCGACATATTACATCTGCCGAACCTATCCATTAACCCGGACACTTCAAAAAAGAAATCACCCACCCGACCGATTCTTTCATGTACGACCTACGCGCGTTTGAATGCCACAATGCGGTGGCCTCGCGACGCGTTAGTACCAATTATATATATCGTCGAAATCCACCAGCGTGAAAATCGTCTCGAACTGTCAATTTAATTTTATTATATAATTAGAAAAATTAGAATTAGAAAAACTCGTCTCTCGTGTTTTATCCGACAGAAAACTCTACTTGTTTTTCAATCATCGCGAAGCAAAGAAGAAAACTCGTCTCTCACGTTTTATCCGACAAACATCTCTGCCTATTTATTATTTTCCGTCGTCCTGCCAACCACACCGTTACTGGGTAGAATACAGCAGCAAATTAAAAAAAATTTATTTATTAGGCGCGGAACGCCAACGAAACCTGACAAAATGACCAGAGTAAAGTGGCACTTCCGGTTATTGGGTTCCAATGAAATTGTTGCAGTCGCGTGCCAGGATAGATGCAAATTTAAATATAAAATTTTGTTTATCTACGATTTTTTGTTTTCGAGATATCCTGGTCACATACACGCGCGTGCGTACACGAACACGTATACGTACGCGAACGCGCACGCTCACGCACGCACGCACCCACACACACACGCACGCACTCACACGCACACACGCACCACGCAGGAGCACACGTGCGCGTACGTGCGCGCCAAAATGACTCAACTGAGTTTAATGAAAATTGAAACATGATAGTGTCTTGTAACAGTGTATATTTTGATGTTTAAAATCTGTTGACAGCTGTATCAGTGGCGTGCGCAGTCACAGTAAAATATTTTCTGGGTACGCCACTGACTTTTTAAAATTTTGATACTGCAGTTATGAAGCTAATTAAATAATCTACAAAATTTCGATTAGAGTTTCGTTTAGTAGATAAGGCTAATTTGATTAAAGTATGCAAAGTATTCAACTTACGCATAACATGAAATGCTGAGAAACAGAAATTTTGACAGGTCGCAAAAATTCTATCATTTTGAAGCATTTTTTAATAGTTTTAAAATATTTCTTGCTGTCTTGAATTTTAATACTTAAAAAGCGCAGTATTTTCGTTTTTAGTTGTTAATATCGTTAATGTTCTTTTAAATTTATTTCTGCCTGGCCAAATGGTTCTTTACAATCATTAAAAGCTAATTCTGGGCGCAACAGATACCATGGGACTGTTCGAATTGAAGGGGCAGTTTTGAATAGAATACTAGAATTACTTGTTTATATTTATGATTTTTAAAAATATTTTCAAAGTACATAGATGTTAAATTGCTTTTAAAGATCATTTTCACTACATTTTACTGTTAATACATAGAGAAAAGTAACAAGTACTAACGCAAAGAGCACAACGGAATTCTATTATTTTAAAACACAAATTACATAAGCTTTGCGCACAAAACTGCATTCCATTACTAATTCTCTTCTGTATTTCCGCGTTTAACAGTCGTTTTCATAATTATCAATTTAATATACATTATAGGTAGATACTAATTTTATCTCTATTGTAGGCTGTCCGAATAGGAATTTATCTAAAAGTAGGGAGGTATATAAAAACTTGCTTGTAGTTGTTAAAAGGCTTGTAATAAGTAACTTATAATAATCCTATTGGTAGCAAACTTGCATTAAACTCAAGATCACACCATTCTAAAAATGGATTTAAAAATCTAAAAAAATTAAACATAAGATAAGATATAAAATTTATAGATTATGAGTCATGGCGGCAGGATGCGTGTTCGCCATAAATGTAGGCGGGCTACATGTAGAAGGGAGCTCAGTTAACGCTGACATTTAGATTTACCATGGAAGGGGTCTTTGGAATTATGATTGGATGCACAGGTAGAAAAATTTACCTGTAGCAGTCGCCTTTAATATTATCCAGTCAAATTGAATTTTGAAACTTGTATGGTTTTAACGTTTACAAAAGGGCACTTTATTATTTTTATATAAAGAAGTAAATAATAAAATATGTTTGTTGGCGTATGCTTAATCAAGTGTGAAGATAATTGCTGGGCGATCTATTTTTGTAAATTACGGCCAATTGGGTATATTTTGTCCTGATCTGGTGCGCTAAAGATAATACGCCAAAGAGGACAACTTTACTGCAAATATACGTTATATGGGCATAACGTCAATAAAAATTAATAATAATTTACCATTGCAAAAAATAATGGCACTACCATTCAAATATCCTCAATATAAAAGCTTTTTTTGACACTGAACTCGTTTCACCTAAGAAGTCGTCATATAATACGAGATAAATTCTTTTGTGACTAATTCACATTATAAATAAGTTCTTACAATTCAACAACACTTAAATTATTTAATGATACCCTAATTCTATGACAAAGTAATTACCTGTCTTTTTATCTTGACTACTGACAAGTGGAATAGATCTAAATTTTCACCAATGTAAGATACAATTAACACGTTAACGGCCACGCTGTATTTAGTAAAGCGACAGTGTTGCTAAAATGTTATTATGAATATATTGGTATTTATTTAGCCTAAAATATATAAAATATAAAAATAAATAAAATAAGTACATGACCTTAAAAAAGTTTCAACGCTTAATAATAGCGTTTAGTATAAAAATATATGTAACGGACCGCCGCGGGCCTACAGATTGCATAGGTGCTCATAAGCACGGCGAACAGTGAAGCGAATTTCAAGAAAAAGTCAAATTTATCAGATAATCAGTTCCAATGACTTATCTTTTTTTTTAATATCCCAACGTATAAGAAAATATATATAAATATTCTTATCACGCTTATTTTAATATTTAAATTACTGCGTGAAGTGGTATTAAAAAAGTGCCAAGAATCCAGAGATTCTATACATTGCTATGAAAAATAATCACAGTTAGAAGAGAACATATACCTACTAATTTTCTATCTTTCGTTATTACGAAGGTGCTTTTTTAAATTCGCAGCCTTAAGTAAGAAGGAAATAAATTGCAAATGTAAACATATTTTTATTTTTCGACGAAGTCACCCAAAAGACTATTATATAACTTTTTCAAAATGCGTGTTAAAAGCTTCTATGGGTTCATTATCTGACTCATTGTGTCTTCCAGATTGGCGGATTTCAGGTTTGGAAACGAAAAATAATCTCTACGAGCCAGATCTGGGAGTCATTTAAAACCACAGTAGACATTGCAAAATCGTACTTGTGAACTGGCACAGTATCCTGTAACAACATTTACTTTTAATTTTTTCGCACAACCTGCAAAGAAGTAATCGTTTAGCTCTTTGGAAAATAATCAATCAACAAGATTCCTTTACAATCCCAACAAACTGTAGCCATAATCTTTTTCGCAGATGAAACTGTCTTGAATGTTTGGAGCGGTGGATGCCGTTCTTTTGACTACCGATTTTGCTCTGAAACATCCGCAGTTACTAATTGAGTCAATTGATTTCTTTGATTATCAATATTTGGGGAAGTATCCTAATTTGTACCATCTTAATATGTTAAAGATCGAAAATGGGTAGCGTAGCCTAGTACCTAGAAATGAGAATTTATTTATTAAATAGCAAGCGTACAAAAAATTATGTTGGTAGTAAAATTATCGACTGTGAAAATTCAAGTTTCTTGTTTATCATACAACTGATGTAAATTTTGCATGCTTCTTCCTAAGCTGTAAAATAAAATAAAAAGCATATGGCAATAAGTTACGGTTAATCAACCTAATCTTTATGACAGTCAAACACTCTGTAAATAGGAATTTATATAGCATCGTCATGTTTGTATTAATGGGGACCTACAACACACAAAGAAATGACGAAGTTACTTGGATTCTCGGCGTTGACAACAATGCTGTTGAACCATAATTAATAATTCTAAATTAAGCCTCATTACAGTTTAAAATTATAACTATTAAATAAATAATCAAACTTTTGTAGTGATAAAATTATAAATAGTCAAATACGAGGTACGTCCACAAACTAAGTTCCGTTTGGTAGGACAAAGAAAACAAGTACATATTCAGTAAATAAATTTATTGTGAAAAAATATTTAAACCATCATTTTGTAGGCACATGTTATAGCGCGGTATAAGCTTTTGCATTCCTTCATTATAAAAAGGTGCCGTCAGTGATGTCAACCAAGTGCTAACATATACTTTGATCTCGTCATCATTATTGAACTTTGTGCCATGCAGGTTCGAATTCAGGTGCGAAAAAAGATGGAAGTTGCTAGGAGCGAGATCCGGGCTGTATGGAGAGTGGTTGAATTGTTCCCAGTCAAAGTTTTTGTGACGCATTTGCAATGTGAATCAAAACAATGCCGCTGGTGAGAATTTCTCAGCGCTTATTCTGTATTGTACGACACAATTTTCTAAGCGTCTCACAGTAAACATTTGCATTGATTGTTTCACCTCGCGGTAACAATTTCTGTCCCAAAACACTGCGTACATGATTTTTCGTTTTGTTAAGATTTTTGTTGGTGACGAAGTGTGCTTCTACTCTATCGATTGTCGTTTTGATTCAGAGGCTTTATAAGCTACTCACGTGTTATACCTGATCATTATACTGCTAAGAAAGTCATCATCTTTATCGTTGTAACGTGTCAAAAACTCAAGTGTACTTCCTTGGCGCTTCTTTTTGTGTTCCTCACTAAGATTTTTTGGCACTTAACGAGCAGAAAATTGCCAAAAACCCAGTTTTTCATTAACAATTCCATAAAGAAGTGATCTTGAAATTTTGGCAAATTCCATAGCAAGAGTAGAAATTG
The DNA here is from genome assembly GCA_024586415.1 of Phrixothrix hirtus. Classification (NCBI taxonomy): domain Eukaryota; kingdom Metazoa; phylum Arthropoda; class Insecta; order Coleoptera; family Phengodidae; genus Phrixothrix; species Phrixothrix hirtus. The sequence continues at coordinate 6,879 of JAHWXV010157513.1, forward strand.
TAAACCTACGATTTGGTTTAACCTAATTTTCAACTGCACTAACTAACGATGGATGCCTACTTCGGTCGTCATCGTGTACATAATAACATCCGTAATTGAACTGTCTAACCATCTCCTTATCATTGAATCACTTATTAGATTTTCTTCGTACACCTCACAGATTTGTTGATGAATGTGAACTGGTTTAATGTTCTTCGCATGGAGGTAACGAATTATAGACCTAATTTCACAAGTGGCGGGATTTTCAATTAACTTCGCCAAGCAAGCATCACGAAGCGCACACAACACTTAACTAACCCGAAATTGCGTCACCTCCTCAATGGGCCAGGGCAAGTACCGGGGATGCACGCAACTGCACACTTAGCGCTGCGGCGGCAGGATATACAAACGGAACTTTGCTGTGGACGTACCTCGTAGTAATTTATAAATTGTATGTTCACACTAAATAGGATAATAAATATTCCAAATAAGAACAAATTACCGACGGCAAATAGTCTTTGAAAAAATTTACAAATTCAGTAAACATGAGGCAAACAAAAATCTCCAAAATCGGGAATACTAAAATTCAATTAAAAGGACTTTGTAATTTGTTAATCTAGATTAAAAAGAAGTAAGTATTACAAATTTAAGCATCTAGAAGTACAAATTGCCACGTTCGAAAAGTGCAAAGTGTATATCGTGAGAAATAACTTTAACGAACTAAAATTTAAATGTGATTGGTTAGAGGTTGAACTACAAAAATAGATTCCAAATGTAAACGAAAAGCCCAAACAAATTATAAATTAGGTAACAACGTGAAAAAATTATCTTCATATGCAGTTCATACCATAGTGCGAATTGACCTTGTTACAAAACGATAAGTAACCTGTAACAATATAACAAGTTGCAGCGATGCTTAAATAGGCTCTTAATTTGAGACATTTTTACTTAGAAATATTCCTAATAAGAACACTTCAAGGGCAAACCGGATCACAAACAATAAAAATCGAGGTTAAATAACGGGTAAATAAATAAGTGCTTTGTGAACTGAAAGAAAAATCATTCAAAGCACAAGAAAACCTCTAAAACAAAAGATTAGTTTCAACCAATTACTACTACTACTAAACTTTGAAAATTAAATACGTAGGCGAATATAAATAACGCGCGTGAATATACTTACATTTCATATACAGGATGTTCCGCGAGGTAAGGAAAAAAATTTCACGGCATGTTCATTAGGTAAATTCGAGTCGAAACTGTCGATCAGAACATAGTCCGCAAATGCTTCCTTATCGAGATATGACATTTTTAATTTTAGCAGGCCATGCTACGTTTTATTACTTATTTTGACAGATGGGGTGTGTCAGTTTTATTGAACTACGCATTTAAGTAAAGACGGTTAATGTAAAATTTATTGTCATGTTCATTTTTACAAACGAAGAATACGCAGACATGCTGATAGTCTATGAATATTGCAACTGCAGTGGTATGGCATCAGTGAGGGAGTACTTCCACCGTTATCCGAATCGGAGAATACCTGATGGTAGGGTATTCGGGAGAGTTTTCGAATATCTTAGAGCAACGAGATCATTTCTAAATGCTTCAGTAACACATCCATCAGCAGCTGATCATGATTTAATACTGGATAGTGTTGAAAGATCACCATCAACTAGTGTCCGCAGAATATCAGTTCGGTGCAAGCCAGATGTCTGTATGAAGAATGATGCATAACTTTTTTTGTCCAAGCTTTGCTTCGCAAATATCATGATTTTCGTACGCAGTTCTATAATTGACTCAACGCACATCGTAATCTTGTTAATAAAATTTTGTTTACTTCTGAGTGTACATTTACTCGAGACGGCGCCAATAATTTGAGGAATTCCCGTACTAGGTAGCTTAAAAATCCCCATGTAACCATCGGACTGAATTTCCAAAACCGTTTTTCGGTTAATGTTTGGTGCGGTTTGTTGGGGGATCAATTAGTTGATCCTTTTGTATTTGACGCTCGTTTCAAATCTCCAATGTATCTTCAATTCTTACGAGAAGAACTGCCAGTGTTGTTGGAGGATATCCCGCTTCAAATAAAACAACAGATGTGGTTACAACATGGCGGTGCTCCGCCACGCTATGGTAGAAATGTTGTTGAGTATTTAAATACCATTTTTCCTGGACGTTGGATCGTACAGGGTGGCCCGGTTTCTTGGTCACCCCGCTCAGCCGATTTAACTCCTTTGGATTACTACTTGTGGGGACACATGAAGACTTTGGTATATGTGGAGAAATCACGTAATAGGGATGAATTGCTTCGTAAAATTATTGAAGTTGCTGCTGACATAAGAAACAACCGTCGTGTTATTCGGAGAGCTATCAATCACATTTATGAACGGACTAGGCTGTGCTTGTAGTGTCAAAGTGGACATTGTGAACAATTATTGTGAACAATGTTTATTTATTTATTAAATAAGAGAGATTTTCCAACGATATTTTAATTCTTGCTCCTTTAACACTACTAAAATTAAAAATGTCATATCTCGATAAGGAAGCATATGCGGACCATGTTCACATAGACATCTTCGACTCGAATATCTATGGAACACGTCGTGAAATTTTTTATCTTATTTCGCGGGGCACCCTGTATGGATTATTAGATAAGTTTAATATGAAATATTATTCTTCAATCTATTGTAATGGTTGTTAAAACCGCTTCAAATGGACTTAATCTTCTTAGTTGTATTACGAAGTTTGTGTTTAGATAAACTACAGTTAGAGTAGATACATTTTAAAAACGTTTTGCGTAAACTAGGCTTTATACAGGGTGTCCAGCAACAAAACGACAAACCAAGAGGTTAAAATCTAGAGCTCATTTTATGACGATTTGACCTAAATCATCTTATCCGAAAGTACTTCCTAACAGAGCGACATCGTTTTAAAGATGGTACCTTGTAGGCAGTTTTCTTAAAATTTCTCGAGAATTCTTTTATTTAAAAAAATCAAAAATTTCTACATGTAGAGTAATGAAAATGGTCGATTATCTGAGATAAATGGAGACTTTAAATTCCCACCATGAGCGTATGATTTGGGGATAGTTGCTCACATTTTAGCTAATAATTCTATCACTTTTAATTTTTTGCTTTGAAGTTGACAGACTTGTATAATTCCGACATTTTTATAAATAAAAGATATTCTTGTTTGAAGTCGATAAACGCCACTATTTTTGAGAAAAATCTACTTGAAAATGTTTTGCTATGACTAACAATTAATAATAACAAAACGCTCTAGTCGAAGTATGCTTTGCAAAAATAATCTTAAAATGTTATTTGTTGACGTTTATTAATACAGTACGCAGTTTTCTGTTACTTAATTGCATATATCATTTTCTGTGAATAATAAACAAAATCCAAAATGTTTTCCAATTGTGAGTTCGCAGACATGCATTTAGTATTTGGGGAAATGTATTGTAACGCCTGGGCAGCGCAACTTACAATTAGATATGCGGAAAAGTTCCCCCACAGAGCATGCCCTCACTACTCAACATTTGCAGCCCTTCATCACAAATTAAAAGAAACTGGCTCAGTGATCCCTAAGAAAAATGAAACAGGTAGATATTCTGACATTACCGAAGGTCACGAAGAAATAATTCTAATGGAAATTGAAAATAATCCTGAAATTTGTGTAAGGCGTTTGGCTATAATGTATCCTACCATTTTAAAATCGTCTGTATGGAGTGTTGTACATTTTACAAAAGTTCCGGCCTTGTTAGAAGAAGATTTTCTAGACGAGTTCGATTTTCCACAAGATGCGCATTCAAAAAAATCTAAATCGCAATTTTTTTCACATATTTTATTCTGTGGGGAATCAATGTTCACCAGAGATGGACTTTTTAATTTGCACAATGCCCATTTTTATTCATATGTTGGTGAAAATCCGTATCTTGCTAAAATAACCAGAGATCAGTAACGATTCTGTACAAATATTTGAATAGGTGTACTTGACAATATTCTGCGTGGACCTGTAGAACTACCTGCATGTTTGAGTGGGGGCGTTTATTTAAATCGCTTGATGAACACATTACCGAATTAATTGGATGAGGTACCTCTAAATATTCGCCAAAATTTGTGGGTGTCCAGCTTATTTTAGCAGAAATGTTCTACAATTCTTGAATAATAATTTTGGGGATGAGTGGATTGGGAGGGGTGGTCCAATTGCTTGGCCACCAAGCTCCCCTGATTTAAATCTCTGTGATGTTTGTATTTGGCGCTACTTAAAATCACTTAAAATCCCATAACAAGTCGTGAACACCTCTGGGAAAGGATTAATAATGGATGCGCTGAATTTAGGAATCCAAAACTGCGGCGCTCTTTTGATAAAAGAATAAATTTGTGTATTTGTGAATGGCCATCACTTAGAACATCATTTATAATTTATGTTTTTATTGTAACTTCTTTTCAATTTAAATTATTTACTTCGACTAGAGCGTTTTGTTATTATTAATTGTTAGTCATAGCAAAACATTTTCAAGTAGGTTTTTTTCGAAAGCGCTAGCGTTTATCGATTTAAAACAAAAATATCTTCTATTTATAAAAATTAAAAAATTATTAGCTAAAACGTGGGCAACTACCCCCAAATGATACGCCCATGGTGGGAATTTAAAGTCTTTATTTATCTCAAATAATCGGTCATTTTTATTACTCTACACGTAGAAATTTTCGTTATTTTACATAAAAGAATTTTGGAGAAGTTTTAAGAAAACTACCTACAATGCACCATCTTTAAAACAATGTCGCTCTATTAGGAAGTACTTTCGGATAAGATGATTTAGGTCAAATTGTCATAAAACGAGCTCTAGATTTTAATCTCTTGGTTTGTCGATTTTTTTTCTGGACATCCTGTATAATCGTTAGTGCTTCTGATAGTGATCGTGTAACTTCTGAATGACTTGACCGATTGAGGTCATATTCACACAGTAAGTTTGTTTTGTCGAGACATGGTTCATAGCTATGGTAGAATTCGATAGTTGGTACTGTAGTAGTAATCATTCACAAGGGCAGAATAATGTCTACCGGGCAACTAGTTTAATATACATTAAAAACTCTTAATGTTGATTAGCAATTATTTATATTTTATATGTTTTAATAATCTTTAATTGTTTACATGTTTTTTTATTCCAAACATATAATACGAAATCTCGATTTAGTTAATGTAAACTTAATAATGTAATTCAAATCGTTTCATTATTTTGTTAATGAATTCGTTTGTTAATTCTAGACTTGTAAACATTTAATAAATTCCCATTATCTAAGAGTCGTATAAGCCGTTGACCTTTAATACAGGTAAACATTTTAACAATAGAAGATAAATCATTTAAAACTGCCACTAACTAAATCCTTCATTTTGCATACAAAGGTAATTATCACCTCAAATATAAATTTCCATCCGGCTAGGACTTCTAGTTTCATAGTTATTTTATTCGGAGTTATCTGTAAAAGCACTTCTGGTTACTCGATTTATGGAAAATATTCGGAGAAACCACCTAGATTATATGAAAGGGTATTAAATGTCTAAGAAATGCAGTAAGTTTAAAAAAATCGTTAGAGCCAATTTCGTGAAAATCGCGAAAAACACCAAAAAATGACAAGAGTAAAGTGGCACTTCTGATTATCCGATTTTAATCAAATCGTTGCGGTTACGTACCCGGATGGCTACAAACTTAAATATAAAAAAGTTTGTTTATCTATGACTTTTCGTTTCCGAGATATCCTGTTCATATACACACAGACAGACGCATACCTAGACCAATTTCTAAAAACATGATTTTCGGACTCAAGGGACCCAAAAACGTGTACTTCCACTCAAATTTCGACATCGAATATTTTAGACGATAACAAACTTTAACCTATATTTCATATAGGGTAAGAGAAAGTAAAAACTTGCGTTTTTTTTTGATAAATTGTTATTACAATGAGAACACTTAAAAAATTATTTGAAATGAGTAATGAAACGGTTATTCACCATCTGTAATGTTTATTATTGTAGACGTTTGCACAATATTTATTAAAAGGATGCAAAAACTATAATGTCTGACCCGTAGGTTTATATGTTTACGAATAAACAAAGTGAAATGATCACTAAAGATGCAACTATAATACTCTTACAGATGTGAAGAAAAAGTAAGTTTACTAAGCAATTAGAACTAAAAATCCATTGTAAATAAATACGTAGCATTTTGCATTCTCTTGCACATTTGTGATAAATAATGTAAACATCTTTTATCAAATTTATTATTCTAAAAAAAGAATTACTACTACGCATTGTATGAAATGCCAAAAACAACCATGGATAGTGCCAAATAAACCAGCTATCACATTTTTTTATTAAATTTTTAAAGTTTTATTTTATAGAATTTTATATAAGTAACTGATTGTCATGTTGCGTACATTTGTGGTGGTGAATTTTGAAACCTATTAGATAAATTAATTGAAAATTATTGCTAGGGTAGTCGTTGTGGTTTCGGAATTGAAAACCCCGGTAATTTTTTTTTATTAGGAAGTGATGAATAATTTGTATTTTTTTAAGAGCGAGGTGAAAAGTTTCGGTAAGATTTTAGGTGCTACAAGGTTTGTTTATTTTAAATTAACCTATCTATAACCATTGATTTTGTATATAAAATGAATGTTATAACTTACGAAATTTAGAGCGTTAATAATGTCGTAGGCGCAATTTACAAGTAGTGAATCGGTTGAAGATAAGGTGAAGCCAGACATTCTTTAACATTAAAAATCGAGTAAGTGAAATGTTCGAGCAAACAGGCAATCGACTATTACGAATATTTCTAAAAATCTGAGCATCTCTTCCAAAATATTTTAACAACAGATTTGAACATGAAGTGAGTGAGCGTGAAATTCGCTCTTCGCGTTTAGACGGTTGAACAAAATCAATTGCTTTTTAAGCAATCACGGGAGATGAGGTTTAGGTATTTAGTTATGTTCCTGAGACCAATGGTCAAAGTTCGTAAAAGCAATCGTGCAGTTCTCCCCGTGTGAAAATTGTGTATCAATCAAAAACCAGTATCAAAATAATGTTGATTGTATTTTTTAATCTTGATGAAATTGTGTGAGCTGAGTTTGTAGCTAGGTCACTTCGTTGAACTCTGTAGGTATATTACAAAGAAGCGATATGTGTAGAAAATACCTGAGAAAAGGGCAAACCATTTCGTTCTTCGTGTCACACGCCGCTACCAGTAAAGCAATTTCTATCAAATAAAAACATTACGGTATAACCTCGTCCACTTTTTTCATCGGATCTGACACTATGCGACTTCAGGCTCTTCCCCAAAGAAAAAACGTCTATAAAGGTTAAAGGTTTCACAGCGATTCAGAGAAACGAGAAACTGGCGGTGGTCTGTCCTCTAATGCACCAAGCATAGATTTTGCAATTTTTACAATTTTTGATTTTGTAAAAGAATTCTATTGAAGATTTTTGGGCTGAATTTGGAATTAGCGTTTATATAATGAGCCTTTGTGTTATTTGATGCTTGCTTCAATAATTTTAAAGCCACCTACGATAGCAAAGTATTTGTAATTAGCAATCGACAGCTATTGACTGTTTGAATAATTTGCATACGTCATTAAATATTTGCGTAAAAACCTGTCATAAATACGCCTCTGGCTATGCTTTACTATGAAACGTGATTAAAAACATAAATACCACTTTGTTTCTGTTTACAAAATATCATATTATCTTTGCCTGTTGTTCATTACATTTTAATTAAATAACCAATTAACGAGTAATCAATATAATAAAATATAGTTATATTTCCTTAAAATTAGTGTTCGTAAAAGTACAAGGGGTGTTTAAAATTTACAAACTTTAAGACGCCGACGGGCAACAAATTCCTAAAATTTAGACATGCCGAAATAAAGTTTTAAGGCCCATAATAAATAAGCAAGTACGTAAAATAATCAGTAACATAAAATTTGCAACAAATCGTGGGAAAATTAATGATTTTCGAATACCTTTGAGTAAATACACACGATTGGTGAAGGCAAGTTTTATAAAATTTGTTGCCATGGAAACCCTAAGTGAATATAAGTGCCAGTATTACCAGAAATCGAGGTGTTTTGGGTTCCAGTTTTGATCTACTAGGTAATTAAAACAAGTGTTCAGTGCAAGTTTAACGTAAAGGTAAAAACAATGATTGGCTGATAAAAAGATCTCATAATCAAGTTCAAGGTAGGAGTCCGACAACATCATTCTTTAAAAATCCAGAAGGGGCAAGCAACTGACACGATTTAGACCAGATTAATCGGGGTAACAACAAATTCTTCGCGAGACCCAGATTCTACAAGTCAGTTAAATTAGGTCGTAGAAAACCACACCATATGTAAGTGTTTCGTTAAAATGTAAAATGTATATCAGTGAATGAATTAATAAGTTTTTGATTCATCCTTTTAATTTAAAGACAATAATTTTTAAAATTTTATTTTTACATCTATTGAGAGTTCCACGCAGAAGAATTATTTAGATAAATAATTAACAACCTGAAACTTAATTAATTGTCATAAATATTGTTTTATTTCAATATACTAAACATTTGTTTATGTAAATATTTGTTTGATTATTTGTTTAAACTTGTTCTGGTTTTTGCCCACGATTACATAAAAGAAATGTAAACAAAATACGGTTAGGTAAATTCTTAATTTTTTTGAAAAGGTCATTGAAACTTTCATAAGTACAGATTAAAACTGCCTCAAAATAAAGTTTTAAAATTGGTAAATTAAATTTTTGTTTCCTGCTTTGTTTATTTAGTATTTATAATAAGTACAATTACTACTTAAACTGTTCTTGTACTTTATCGAGTTTATGGCCGAAAGATGTTTTATTAAACGATAATAAAACGTATTCTTTTAAATAAAATTCATATTACTTATAAATTATTTATAAATAATTATTAAAAGCTTATTTGTTAAATATCAAAAATTGAGAGACGTTTTAATTTTAGTATGTATGTATAAAATTAAATCCTGTTTAAATCACAATAATCTATATAAAAAATGTGTATTACTGCAGTAGATAGGATTAGAGAGCACGAGACCCTCCCCTCCTCCACCCGCGGTTACATAGTAAATTATACGGGCGATATCAAACTTTTACTCCTTCCACTTTTAACATTACAGCGGCGCGACAGAATATCAAAACTACTTTCTATAATTCGCGTCTCAAATTAATTGTTTATAATTCTTTATTATATAAATAATGGGACATTTCGCGTACCCTAATTAATTGATTAAAATCCTTTAATTATGTAATTAGACAAACAATTAATTTAAATATTTCAATTATTTTATTTCCACCATTTTTATTCATTATTTATTAATAACCCGAAGGGATATTTTTGATAATTATACTTTATCCAGTTCAAATTTATATGCATGCGGACACTATTTTCAAATATTTAATTCATTTATTATCCCGCGATATTTTTCAGCCTTTTATTATTATGAAAATCAATTAAACGCAAAGATTAATTATTAATACAATTTATTGCATGAGATATATTTTAAAACTAATTCCGGAACGGATATCATTTGATTGTCATATTTATATTTTTTATGCGGAGATTTAATTGTTGATTGAATTATTTCAAATTTTATAAATTAATTAATAACTTTTCAAGAATAGAATAACGAGCGGCTTTGATTCTCGGTCTAAAAATATGTTTGCATTATTCCGTTTCTGCAGGCTGTAACACGCATAAAATGACGACATCATGGCTCGAGATTATAAAACGCCATATAGTGACTTTACACATCAACCGAATAGTATTTATTATTTAAATTCACATTGGAAAATTTAAGAAATTTTATGTTCACATTAATTATCGGTGTTTAATTAATGACAGAGGATTATACATAATTCAACTATTCTCATTATTTATTCAGACCTTAAATGAACGTAATAATTATTTTTTAAAGTATAATTTATAAAAATCTCGTTCAATATAATAACTTGACCTATTCTCAAACTATACCTTTTTCAGTGAAAGTATCCATATAACCATTTATTTAACCACCTA
>JAHWXV010157543.1:0-10796 GCA_024586415.1 Phrixothrix hirtus
CTATTGACAGTGTAAGACAGAAATAAACAATACAACATTTTGGCGCCGTCAACGTAGGGTGGTTGCTAAGAATAATTAACTACAAATAACAGAATACAACTGTATCTAAAATCAAATTTTGGGAAATAATTATGCATAATAGCAATAATTTGTACAAATAGATGGATAATAAATTAAACTTCAATTCTTAGAAATTATTTGTAAAAACGTATATTTTTGGAATGAGTAATCAGTCACAGAGACTACCTCAACTACTTAAATCGTTGGGTTCCGCCTCTTGACTTAACAAGGATTGATGGGGCTCGTCACAACTCTGATGGTAGCGCTATAACATTAAGATCACTTTTACATGGAGTTCTCAGTTATTTATTTTATCGCGATTTAGGAGTTTCCTTAATAGTTTATGTAGATTAGCATAATGTTTGTAATTATTATGACTATTTGTTTTTTCGTAAGGATTGAATGCTATAGCGAATATCTCCAGAGGTACAGTGTGACCAATAAAGTCCGCATCGTATGGGACTTTTTTTATTAATACCTTTATTCGAAATTCCACTTTGGCATTAATTTTTGGCTCGATCGAGATGAAAAATAACCAAAAAATAGTAATCATGTGATTAGCAGTATCTGTCAAATTTTAATTTTTTTCCAACAGAATTCCAAAAGTAGGGTTATTTCTCAAATTATCGAAAAAAGTTATTAAAAATAGTTTTTCGGAATGCAATTTTTAGCTCACACGCAAAATTTTAGCTACATAAGATAATTTTAATTTTTTACCCATTTTTTGTAAATTGGACTACTGTTGCAAAATAAGACTCGACGTAACCTACATAAAACTTCTTACTTTTCACAATGATTTATTCCAGACGCATTTTCTTTAAAGTATCGCCTTATTAAATGTGTGTTTTTCTACAAAATCCAAATTGTGCTATTAAAATTTGGTCACAAGTGATGCAAAGTTTATTTGGTTTTGATCCTGTATAAGGTAACTTCACAAAATCTCTAATTTTCGGAATGGTAGTTTGTGTAAAACTAATATACATCAATATTAAGAAAATAGTTTCATTGAAAATAGTCAAATTTTCTAATAAAAAAATTAAACGCATTTAAAATTCTATCTTTCTAATTAATACCCCAACTTTTGGATTTTTTTTTGGGAAAAGAATAAAATTTCACAGAGAATTTGAATCACGTGATTATTATTTTTTTGGTTATTTTTCATCTCGATCGAAGCAAAACTTAATGCCAAAGTCAAATTTTGAATATAACCATTTAAAAAAAATTCCATATGATGTGGACTTCACTGGTCACACTGTATGTAAAATCATTTCCCTTTAGAACTTTTTCTATTTGCCAAAAGGAAGTAGAGAATAATGCAAAAAACACACTATCTAGATTATTTTGAGTTCGGTGACAGTCAATATTAATACATCTTTCTGTATTTGCAAAAGCAACTATAGACAATTATTTAAAACTGCAGCTTGTTCGGGTGAGTCACCCTGGGAAAATATATTCGTATTATAAGTGTATTCGGAGAACAGTGTGTATAACTTGCGGCGAATAGACGTGAGGCACATAAAGGTGTGTACTCACTAGTGCATTTTTCTGCGCACAATAAGCTTGCTCGTAAAAATTCTGCAAAGTGCACAGACATAAGATATGAACTGCATTTTTTTAAATTTTACATGCAAAGATTTTTGTTCGTCTAAACCTTTTGTGTACGCAAAACGACTGGTCATAGATTTTTATTGTTACAAGAAATCATCCAAACGTTTTCGTTCTTATAATTGGTTGAGCCGATGAGAACATTATCAGGTTCACTGTGAAGTGAAATATAATTTTTTACAGTATTGTTACATTAAAACACAAAAGCACATGTAAAAATTTTTCTTGTATTTATTATAGGAGCGTTTCTGTTGAGAATTTCGATTTAATTTTTTATTTTTGTATATATAATTAGTTCGTCGTAGTAATAGATTAATGTATGCTTTATTGGTGGTGGTTTGTTTTCATGATTCTGTTCTTTTTACTTAGAAATAGATTAATGAGGTTTTTTTTATTGTTTTTATTTAATTACGGTTGTAGTATGGAAGCACTCCTTTAGTAATAAAGTGTGTAACTGAAACAAAATTCTTCATTTGCTTAGCCATTATAAGAATGAAAACATTTGGATAGTTACTTATAATAATAAAAATCAATTAACAACACTACAATCGTTATTTTATTACCATTAGCAATCATTTAAAATATTTCATTTTTTTGGGGAGGCTACAACAAAACATACGAAACTTGAAGTACATGAAATAGGAAACTTCAATAATTTTCAATGTACTAATATCCGTGATATTATTGATTAACATGAAAGCGTCAATTAAGGACAACAGTTTGTGTCCACTGCTATGCACATTTGAAATTAACATCCGCTACAATGACCGTGTTTTTCTTCAATCACAACATCTGGAATGTAAAAATTAACATTATTTACAATCGATTTTCTTATATCTTCAAGTTAAAACTTATTTGATATATGATGGTGTAACAAAATTAGAAATAAGTAATTAAGAGAACATTCCGGAACGAATCAGAAGGTTCCACATAACTAAGATAGATGTTGTAATAACTGATATCTAAATAAATAAATTCAAGGTCGGTAGTGAGTCATGGCATTGGAATTTATTACATCAGCATTATGACTAATTTTATTCCTTACTAATGTAGAATATTCTAGACTTCTTTCTATATAAATAGCAGATTAAATTCCTTTAGTTTAGATTTACTTAGAATCTTGTCTTGTTAAGTAGCTGCGTTAAATAAAAAAAAAATATGAATATTTATTATTAGTGTGCTGAAAAATAAATGCTTTAGGAAATACGTGTAAATAAGCATAAATGAAGATTTTTAAACAGTTAACTAGTTTCGTTATAATAGTGCAAAGAAGGAAAATACTTTAAATCAGGGAGAGATTTATGCGTGTGAATAAATTTGTTTTAGTATTTAAAATTAAAAGATTAGTGTTCACTAGTGGACTTATTCTATTAATTAAAATTTTGGTACTAGCTACAACCACAAGCTTCATCATGTTATGATAAATCGAGTATAGAGAAATTGGAAAGATGGAATTTTTAAACAATTTAAAAACAGTCAATATAACGAGCTTTGTACTAAAGTCTTGACTTAGAAGAGGGTATCATGTTTTAACGCAATGAATGTGCATTGAAAGAGTGACGAAATAATTACGAAATTAATACCAACTTGCAAGTACAGAGTGCTATCGGCGTTATTCATATGGAGCTAAGAAGAAATTCGGAAGGCGAACGCCATGCAATTAATCGTTTTGGATATATAAAATCATTTCCGTTTTAAGAGGTTAGCAAACTCTTATGATTAATAAGTTTTCAAATGCTATTAATTCTTATTGTTTTATTTATTTATTTATTGGTACTGTTGGTTACTCTGAGCTGAATTTTGTGAATTACTTTTCTGTTATTTTTTCTATTGATTAATTAATGTTAAAAGAGCTATCTCCTTTTCCTCTCCTTTTCTATCTTTCTCAAGGTATTTCTTATTATATAGGTTGTTAATTAAACATAGGGCAAAAATTCAAGGGGTTTTTCCCTGGACTATTCTAAGAATATTTTGTCCTTTGATGATTTCTGAAAAGCCCCATTGTTTCGAAGATACAGGGCGAGAAAAACTTTTGACAAAACCAATTTGATATTTTTCAAATTATTAATGTATCCGAAATAAAAGTATGGCGTACAACACTGGGCTTACCGAGTATAAAAAATTTGTAAAAACGCGTTGTTGTCTTTTAACAACATTCTGATTACGAAGAACAGCTGTATTATCCACTGACAATAGGCAATCCGTTTAAACGTGGATTTCATTTGAATACGTCTAGTCATTGATCATTTTGTATGTGTCGAATTTATTGACACTGATTGGCGTTTATTTTCTGTCATTAATACTTAAATTTTTGTTAGTGAAGTCATCTATCATGAATCGCTATACGAACGCCGAGATGACTGGTATGCATTTCATTTATGGATTTGCTGATGGCAATTCATTAAAAGCTAGGCGGTTGTACATTGAATGATTTCCTGACCGTAATGTTCCTGATAGAAAAACCTTTCAAAGAATTCATCAACGTCTTTATGAATGTGGTTTATGCACGATGGTGTACCAGCCCATTTTAGTGTGGTTGCTCGTGAGTATTTAATAGCAACATACGGAGATCGTTGGATTGGTCGAGATGGACCTCACCTATAGCCTGCTCGATCCCCGGAATTAAACCCCTCGGATGATTTTATATAGGCCCATATAAAGTCATTAGTTGATTCAACTCCAGTGGAAAATGTGGAAGATTTGATAAATCAGATAATGCTGGGTGTAATTCAATAAGAAACGACTCTGGTGTTTTTGAAAGTGTTCGGATTGGATCCTTGCATCCTAGCTGGTGGTAGTTATTTTTAACACTTATTTCAGCTTAAGAAACTTTATATGTAATTCTTGATAATAAAATGCTTTTATTGACGAAAATCTTTCTCGCCCTGCATCTTCGAAACAAAGGGACTTTTTAAAAATCATCAAAGGACAAAATATTCTTAGAATAATCCAGGGAATATTTCCTTGAATTTTTACCGTATATTTAATTAATACCCTGTATAATTAAGAACTTACCATACTAATTATTCCAATTTATTTAGAATTTAAGAATTGATGATTGAACTACGAATCTAGTTGTTTTATATAAATATTTATTAAGGCAACTTAAATTTATACTTCAATTTGAAAACAGGGTTTTAGCTCTAATACCTATACAAGTGCGACTTGTTTTGAGATATTAATTTCCGAGCGCTTTGAACCCCAAATTACAAATTAAAAGCTATTTGAAAACATTAATTCAAGTTGGAGAATTGACAACCATTTTAAAGCGTATGGATTTTGCTTTTATATTTTATGATTCTATTTAAAACAGGGATAATAAAAATAAAATGTGAAATTTCTTGAATCGCAGTTTACAATAAATTGCAAAAAATTAGTTCCTTTTAGGGATATTACGGAAAACCTAGGTAACTATAAAACGCAAAAGCTGAAAAGTAGATTCAGTAAGTAATAATTGCGATTAATTATTTAATTTTCGTATTATAGCTTAGTTGATGTGTTTTAAAAAAGACAAATATAGGAAAAAATTATATAAAGATAAACAAAGTTTAGATTCCCGTATGGATAAGTGTGAAAACTTGACCTTGACGGACGCAAAACTGTTACGCTCTGGCAGCTCGGTACGATGTTGACACCGCAGTAGAAAGCAACTTGTGTTCTTTGATTCGCGCAGTTAAAATCGATTGCTAGTCTACAGTATCGTTTTGTAACGTTTCAGTGAAACGTCATAATAACGCGAAACGCGATTTAATGGAATTCTAAGAATTCTACGCAATTTCGCTATATTAGTGATTCCGGTAGTATAATTATTAAGACTGAATTAAAGACAGAACAAACTTTAAGAAAGTGTCAAATACCGTGCGCGAGTGTACAAGTTCAGTTTAAATTATAAAAGGAGTACAAATAAGTCTCCGCCGTTTTTAATAAAAAATTGGGCATTTATTGTGAAAGAACGGTACCTAATGTTTTATTCAAGGTATTGTCCAACGCTAGCTACTATTGTTTCCCATCTTTCTGGAAGCAAACGGATACCGCGTCGGAATAACGTTTCATCTTTTAAGGCTATCCACGAATCGACCTAATTTTGATATCTTCATATGATGTGAAGTGCTGCTCAGACAGGCCATGTGACATGTATCGAGAAAGATAGTAATCAGAAGAAGCAATGTCTGGTGAATACGGCGGGTGGGGTAGAATTCCCAATTGAGTGTTTCCAAGTAGGTTTTGACTGGCGCTGCAACATGTGGACGAGCATTATCATGCAGGAGAATAATTTTGTCGTGTCTGGAGTAGTAGCGGGCGCGTTTTTCCTAGAGTTCTCGGCTTAATCTCATCAATTGTGTGTTCGGTAGAGAACTCCAGTAATAGTTTCGTTCGGTTTGAGCAACTCATAATACACGACACCAAGCTGGTCCCACCAAATAGGCAACATACATTTTTTTCCTGGATATTCGGCTTGGTTGTCGATGTTGAAGCATGGCCAGGTGGTCTACATGATTTCTTCTTCTTCAAGTTATCGTAGTGGATCCGTTTTTCATCACCAGTGACTATACGATGCAAAAAACCTTTTCGTTTATGCCTGGCAAGCAGCAATTCACATGTAAAAAATCGGCGTTCGACGTCTTTTAGCTTCAGTTCATATTGAAGCCAATGTCCTTGCTTTTGAATCATTCCCAATGATTTTAAACGATGTAAAATTGCTTGCTGAGTCACTCCTAATGTAAATGCAAGTTCTTCTTGAGTTTGACATGAATCTTCATCCAACAATGCTTCCAATTTTGCGTCTTTGTGCACTTTCGGCCTTCCGCTACGTTCTTTGCCTTCAACGTCAAATTCACCGTTCTTAAATTTTTGAAACAACTCACGATAACTTCTCTCACTTAAGGCAGCCTCACTATATGCTTCTATGAGAAATCTATGCACCTTAGCTGCCGATTTCTTCAAATTAAAGAAGTAAATCAAAAGTTCCCGCAAATGACGCTTATTCGGCTCAAAACTCGAGATCTTCATACGAAAAAAAATATGCGATGCTCATACAAAAGCATGACTATTTCAAGGTTATATTGTTCAACCTTATGAAATGACGTTTTACATTAGCCATAACTTACTGGTGGCGCCATTTTTTGTAAAACGGCGGAGACTTATTTGTACTCTTTTTGAATAGGGAAATTGCTTAATTCAAAGTTGTAATAAAAATGCTGGAAGCTAATTAACAAAAATTGCACAACCTGACGCAGATATTATCAGTTACCGTCCGAAATCAGTCAAGATTGTTTTGATAGTAAATAATAATTAACATAAGCAACAATCTCAGATGATTCAAATATTAATTAATTGGTAAAAACTAATTAAAAGCTATTGCGAAATATTACGTCATGTTATGCAAGCGAATTTTTTAAAGCACATGTAATTGTTATCCGTATTGATAATTCGCTGAATAAAGAACGCGAACACAAATGTAAGCATAAATAAGACGCTTTCACGAGTTGCAAATCAGTCTTCGTATGAGATTCTGTACGGTATATTGCCTAGTGCAAAAAGCGTAAAAGCTTTTCTGTAAAGTTAAGCTATTTGGTTATTAATTTTTACAGTGATGCTGATGCGACGTCCCTTGAACTCGTCAAGCCTGTTAAAATCCTGATTGCTGTTCATGTTAATAAACCGATAGAAGACGCCGTATGCTAAAGATCTGAATGCAGAGATTCTAGAACTACGTTCTAATCTTTGTTGCTCTGTAACAAGGATAGACCGAGTTTAGAATAATCTAACCTCGGAAACCATCGTAACTGAGTGTTACTGGTGTTCCCACCTCCAGATTAAAAACGAAACCGCCTTTGGGTCGTTCACAAACAAGTTGCTCTGTGAATATTTGTGAACGACGCCAAGCGTCCTTCCTCGTCGTTGTGCGTTGTATTGTAACGATAGCGGACGCTCGGCTATGCTGTATCGAAACATTCTGTCGTTTGCAGATGGGTTCCTGAGTTTCGGTTTGTAAACGTCGCTTTTCATAGAGACGCTTAGCGCAGTACTGTATGGCAACCAAAGTCGCGAGTACCCGCTAACGCTCAACCTCCGACCGACACGGTACGAATTACGCCTACGACGGCCGCTAAGAGCAACGCGCTCGTGCTCAGACCTCAAAGCATACTGTCGATCCTTGCATTCAAAACATATCAGGAGAGCAGGATTTGACCGTGTCTAGGAACGTTGCGCCCGCTACTTGTCCAAACACCGCAGCAATTTTAAATCATCGTGGTCGTATAAACCTCATACAAATACTGACTTAATACACATACGCGAATGATTTAAAATAATTTACTTTGTCTGCTGTCAGAAATGTATATTGATTTTGTTACCGAACTAGCGTGATTTTGATTTTGATGTTTGTTTATGTTCCAATTACCATTTTATTTCTGTAGACAAATTATTATTGTTGCATATTTTTTTAATACCGCCGTCAACTGAGACGGCCATTAATTAAAGTTCGTTTCACGACCAAAGTCCGAGCGACGTCATTTGCACAAACGACGTCCACCATAAACTTGTTATTTCATCAATATACCGACGGTCAAACCAAACGAGGGGAGAGCCTCCAGAGTTACTAAAAGCCACGTTAAGAACCACCCCCGTACGACGGAGCCATCACCGAGTAGAATGCAAATTCTTTATATTCTTTGTGTACTTTTCACTGAGAACTTAAATGTCACAAATGAACTGATCCAGTTGTAAATGTACCAGACCACAAAACTATTCGTCAATAGTACAAGTTTAGAGACACATATTGAAAGAATATTCGCCAGGCAACAACTGCAGTGAATGCTGAACGAATTCGTCAATCTTGTGTTAGGAGCTCAAAGACATCCCTTACCCAACGGCGTCTTTAATTGAACATACTCAGGTCTATATTTCACGACGTTATGCGCAAAAGGTTACGTATAAAATTCAGATTATTTAACACATAAAGCCGAGCAATCGCCGTAAGGCGGTTGAGTTTGCATATTAATGCTAAATAAAATTGACAATGAAAATTTCTTAAATTAAGTGTTGTTTACAGATCAGGCAACATTTCATACAAATAGTTGCGTTAACTGGCACAATTGCTATATATGGAGGACACAACAACCTAACGTTATCAACGAGTACGTTTGTGATTCATCTAAAGTTAGTGTGTAGTGCGGGTTACTTCATAACCAAGTCGTAGGCCCCTTTTTTTTGCAGAAACAACAGTTACAGGTATAAGTTATCGCGATAAACTTGAAGAGTTTGTGTTTCTTCAAATCGAAGGACAGCGTACAAATTTCATGCATGATGGAACCTCACTACATCACCATCTTGCAGTACGCAACGTCTTAAAGGCACGATTTCCAAATCGTTTGTCACAGGATAAACTGACAATAACGCATGCGGCAAATAAAAATCGCGGGTGTTTAACCACGGCCAGTAAAGCTACAGTGGAGCGGAGCATGGTTTATTAGTACATACGAGGCTAAGTCGAGACAAAATCGGTAAAAGGTGGGCGCTACTGTACCCAAATCTATACTGCTACCAGGTAATGTTTGTGGAACACAATGTATGTCAAGATGTTAGTGACCTACCCTTGGAGTGGAGACAGATACTCTAACGGTACTGCAGATACGGGATAAAAACTGAAAAAAAAAATATACTAAACTAGAAGTGCTCACTATTTATGACGGCTCCTGTAGATTATGGAGTGCTAACTTTATTATAAAATTAGGGTGAAGCCCCCTATGCCTATTTAATTGATCCAAAACTACCTTAACTGATGAAAGCGGGAAAATACTATGATTTTTTTGATACGCCCTGTATATTAAAAATTAATGGTAATTGTTCATAAGAGTCTTGAATTAAAGTTAACATCACACACAAAATTAGGTTGTAGTTTGCGGAAAGTGAACTATATATAGGCAGGTACAAGAATTTATCACCCTGTATATCATTAAAAATCAAGCTAACCGAACTTGAAATTATTCTGCAAGTTTTATATTTACTTGAAACAAATGGTTTATAACTTTTCTTTTATTGACAAGTTATGAAATGAGTACTAAATGTATTGAGCACGCACTGTATATATATCACTTCAGGTAAACTTTACGTTGTCAGTAATAAAGAAAGGAAACACTAATTGGGTACAAATACGTTATAAAATAAACTTTTAACGTGGAAACTTTTATACGTAGTTGGTTAATACGCAAGGGTAAAATGCATATTCCATAATTAAAATTATACTAATAACACACACATTAGCCCGCGCATAGCGTGTTTAAAAGGAAAACCAAAATACGTTTTGAGGTAAATAAGAAATCTCTGACAAATTTAAAGAGGCGCATCTAGCTTGCATTGGTGACACTTGTACGAGAAAACAAATGTTAAACATTAATAATTAAATGGGTACCCAAACTACCAAAGGTTTCGTTAAACAATTTAAATTACTATAATACAGTTATGATATTTACAAAAACAAATAAGCTTGCCACAATTTACACCTATATGAGTAACTTTTAATAATCAAAATGTTTATTTAACCAGTAATTACTAATAGGTTATAATCCATTCGTTTCAATTTTCCCAAAATAAATTGAAGCAACAATGTCCCTTTTATTACGTTATGTGAATTTGCAAAGGTGACGGATCCCCTTCTTTTATATAAACAAAAATACGCGGAGAGCACTTACTATTTTGGTGTTTCTAACGTTGATGGACTTATGAGGAAAGCCGCCTTTTGTGTCCTAATTACATGAAGACCCTTCTCGGGTAGAAGTGTACGGAACGGTACATGTCTGAATCTTGCCAAATTTCGAATCCCAAATTATTTCTGGAAAACCAACTTCGACACCATTGGCCTAGTGGTTTAATAAACCTTGACAAAGACAGTTTTAAAATTTAAAAATTAAAGACACATGGCACTATTCAAGACAGCTTTTACTCTCCACGAACTGTATCGCTTAAAACCTGATAACTAACTAACTTTTTATATCCTCCCTGAGAATCCTAAAATTGCTTATTTTCCGGCCTTGATATTGGCGTCAAATATCTCGGAGCGTTTTGTAATCATCTTGTTGCACAATTAATTTTTAAACAAGGTTCTCGCATTCTCATATACATTACTTATT